>CM060958.1:83144782-83287282 GCA_030765055.1 Mantis religiosa
ATCATGATCATCATGATCATCATGATTATGATGATTATGATGATTATGATGATTATGATGATTATGATGATTATGATGATTATGATGATTATGATGATTATGATTATAGTGATGATTATGATTATAATGATGATTATGATTATAATGATGATTATGATTATAATGATCATTATGATAATTATTATTATTATTATTATTATTTTTTTTTTTTTTTCATCATTTTAATTTTTAGGATCAAGCTGTATTCAGGAGTCTTGCAGTCCCAACAAATCTCTTAAGTTTTAATTTTAGAAAGCATTGTTGCAAATAAGCTCTATCGTTATCAGTGTCATGATTTTCTCACTCTAATATGGCCAGTTTCCTTACGCATTACAATGTCGCTAGTTTGGTTACTCAATGTTAGTAGCTTAAGCAAATTCATGTTTTCGCTATTGGCAATGCTACAGCAACCTAGGATATGCCCGCTGTTCTCCTAGCAAACCACTGCCACTAATTTGCAGTTTTACTATAATATTGAGAACAAGGAACACAAGGGTATCCTGTAATTACTTATCTGGCACAGAGTACCAACATTTAGAAATTAAAAAGTGAGATCCTGTGTTAAAGCATTGGCAATAAGAAAGCAATCCCTGTGTGAACTGAACTATAAAGAAAAATTACACTTCCAGAAATATATGTTGCCTACCAAACCTCCTCAGGCAAGTCACCACACACTCATTCTGAAAGTTGGTGCTATTGTTCTGCTCATCACAAACATAAAGTGGGGACCAGAAACACAATTTCACATGGTCATGTAAGCTTAATGTAATCCTCTGTAACTTTGCAAGTTATTATGAGAACTGAAAAGGGAAATATTTCTTGTATTGATGTTCATTGTCATCAACTATTCACAGTTTAAGCCATGAAGGCACGTTACGGTCTCATAAATTTTAAATTAAAAGTGTTGTTTCCATCGTTTTCTTAGTCTACCAATATTTCTGGTACCTAATGGTTTGTAATCTAAAACTAATTTTGGAATGTGGCTATCATTCATTCTGTTGACATGTACCTTCCAGTTATTTCTATATTGTTTTATTCTTTCTATTTGCTTAAAAATATTCAATTCATTTCGAATGTCCTCACTTCTTTGCTTATCTAAAAGATTATACCCTGCTACATTTCTTAAAACTTCATATCCGCTGTTTCAAACTTTTGTTCTTTTTCATTGCTTTGTTGTTTAAGTTCAAAATTCACTACCATACAATAATACAGGAACTGCTATTTCTGTATGAAACTTTAACTTGGTCTCTCTTCTCCTACTTCTTAAGGTTCTCTTTATGGTGCCACATATATAATTAAATTTGTGATTTTATTTAAAATGTCACTATTTTTAAAACAAGAGATATTGCAACCAAGATAATTAAATCAGTTGACTTTTTCAGCGGGGTTTTCTGCGTATAATATTTTGGCTCTTATGAGATTGGATCCCTTGAAGGCTAAAACTTTAGTTCTGTTTATAGATATTATTTAACTATAATGACATTGTTATTTATTATATATAATGCTGTTTGTAGACCATTTTTTAAGCCAGATATGAGAACTTGATTGCAAATAATAAAGTATCTAAATATTTATCCCTAATTATAAAATGCAAATCTAATTTTGTCTGCCTATCAGATATGCCATCGGCAATATAAATATTATAAAGTTAGGATGAAAGTGGACACCCTTGTTTTACTCCTTGGTTTATTGTTGCTATTAAATCTGTCTTCATTCCGGTTTCTATCATGATTTTATTTTCAACAGATAAACTTCTTATCCCTGTTATGAAATGTTGGGGTACACCTTTCTGTTTCATAATACTCCATAATTTATATGATTGGTTGCTTGCTAATGCTCATGGAGTTGGAGAATTTCCATTTTCCTTTTGGCCTCCCAATAACATGTGACCAGTTGTGCTGTCAGTTCTCCATCTGTTTTTGTCAGGGCACTACATGGAGCAGATGATCTCTACGATCTCTATGATCTCAATGAGCTCGGGTCCCTACACAGTGTGCAGGTCGAGGATTCAAAAATATTAATCCTATGTAGGTGTGCGGCCAAACAGTCATGGCCAGTAATCATTCGGAAGATGGCTATAGTACTGCTTCTTGGGTAGTCTGGGATGGGATTTTTACATCCTTGTATAATTTTCCATTACTTGTTGGTACCTTTTTCGTTGCACTCTTCTTTCCAGAATAAGTTGCTTCTATTGTTTATATGTAATTTTGATGTGTGGAATGAGGATTTTTGTTGGCAGCTTTGTTCTATTTGTGTTCCTTTTTGTGCCAAGGAATCTGCTATTTCATTGCCTGTAATTCCACAGTGGGATGGAATCCACTGGAGGTGTATTTCTTTTTTTAGACCCTGTAGTATTTGTAATGAACTGTATTTTCTCAAGTATTCTATTGTTTTAGGGTACAGTGAGGATAGGGCTTGAAGTGCTGATTTAGAATCACAGAGACTCACTGCTTTAGAGAAAGAGTTCACATGGTTGAAGAGTTGTTTCTGCGAGGTGTTGATTGCTTATAATTCTGCATCATAGTGGGTTGCTAGTGTGCCCAAACAGATGTATCTATGTATTCCTGCTCCAGCATTACCTTTTGTCAAATAGGGAGCCGTCTGTGTATATGTGTAGCCATGAGTCTTGTGGATAATAAGTTTCAATTGCTTCTAGAGCTAGCATTTTAAGTGTTTCTGCACTTACATACCTTTTTGACTCTATATTTTGCAGAAGGTTGACTCTGCTATTTATTTTAGGTTGTGATAGAGGGCAGATTGGAAGTGGGAGATGTTAAATTTTGTTTGTGTCTTCAAGGTTGTATTTTCTCTGTAGGTTATAGGCTTTCTGCATAAATCCTTTTTGTGTTTTTAAGGTCCTTTCTCTGCTTTTGTAGTTGTTCCAGTGAGTATTAAAGGGAAGCCTTTTTAGTTTCTCATTTAGGAGGAGATTCTACTTTCTATTTCATATTTAATTGGCAAGTTATATGTAGGAATTTGCAATGCAGTTATTGGTGTCGATTTGACTGCTCCCATTATTAGTCTGAGTGCTTGGTTCTGTAATGTTTCAAGTTGTGCTAGTTGCCTTTGACTTGCTGTAAGTATCACCTCGCTTACATAGAGGCGTGCTGGTTTGATGTAACTTTTATAGGTGGTGTTGAGTGTATTGAAGGAGGACCCCAATTTCCTGCAGATAGTCTTTTGAGTGTTGTTAATCTCTGAGTGGTCTTATCTATGGTTTCATTAATGTGGGTTTTCCAAGATAATTTAGAATCGAGTGTTATGCCCATATATATATATATATATATATATATATATATAAATATAATTTTCTGTTTCTGTTAGTTGCTCACCATTTAGTGCTGTTTTCATAAGTGGTTTTGTGTGGCAAAGTGTGAACACTTGGTATTTTGTTTTGGATAAGTTGAATCATTTCGTAAGCTATTTATATCCATTTACCTTGTCAAACGCCTTCTCAAAATCTATAAATTTTGTGTAAGTCTACATATTGAACTTCCTATGTTTTTCAATTATCTGATTTACAGTAAATATACAGTTAGAACAAGATCTTCCATTTCTGAATCCATTTTGCACTTCCATAATTATATTTTCCATTATCATATTTAAACGACAGTTCAGAATAGATGCATAAATTATATAGCATGTATTTAATATGCTTATGCCTCTATAATTTTTACATTCATGACTATCACCTTTCTTATAAATTGGATATATTTTTGCTATTCTCCATTTTTCTGGAATATGACCGAACTTCCAACATATCAAGTCTAATAGTGTGTATTTCAATGGAGTGGAGATGTAATTATTTAATTCATGATTAGTGTTATCCACTCCAACAGTTTTCTTATTTTAGAGGTTATTAATTGTATTCATGTCAAAAATAAAATTAATTCTGTTGAGAACATGGCTTTCTCTGACGAGGTTATAGTTCCCACTACAGCTAGCATCTGCTGTGACTATAAACATACACATGGCTAAACATTACAGAAACTTACCGTCTCTCTTCCTAAGCCAGAGTTTACTCACAGACAACTGCATGTAGCATACAATCCTGTGAAGAGTCCAAAAGATATGAATACAAAGACATTGTGTACTGTTATAAGACTTCGTTTTGTGGAGTTTATGTAATCACAACATGTCCAGATTGTTTTGAGATTGAACCTCATAAAACAATTTGCTTCAGTAAATATCAATCGACATTGTACAACAGACCTGGGGAAGTGTACTCACCAAGTGTCAGCTTCATACGTGGCGAAGGATGATGGATTTTTAGTGGACATAAAAATCATTAGCATCGCATAAAGGTGGGTTGCCGAGTGGCAGATTTTGGTCACATAAAATAAACTCAAGCCTAATACAGAGGCCTCTGAGCAAAGTTAAATGGATTTCACACTCAGTAAGGAAGGGGACGCTCAGAACCACAGTACTTAAACTGCGTCCATGAATAAAAACTCAATTTCAATTTATTTCCTTCATTGCTATTAAAGTGGAAAACTTAAGAGAAAACCGGTTCACTGCAGTTAAGGAGGCGAGGAACAACTTTGTTCACTATTTTGGAGCAATGTTTCCCAGGTCTGTTGTACAACGTGTCGAGTTGATCTGATAATGACATTGTGAAAATAATGTACATACTTAGTTGAAATGTATTGAACCGTTTTTACTTCTTGTAGTTTTTCTGTTTTACATGATGACTAGTACAGTGTGTATAATTTATAATTGAAACTATGTACCATTTTAATGATTGCAATTAATTCAGTTCATGATTAGTGATATGGGCTTTGGTTTCGAACGTGAGAGTTTCGTTACACTATCGATCCTCGCCTTCGGTAGTTAGATTACGACGCCGTCTTCTTGAACAACTCCTCCTCCTTCTTCTCCGTCTTGAACAACTTCTTCTTCTCCTCCTTCTCGAACAACTTCTTCTCCTCCTTCTTGAGCAGCTCCTTCTCCTCCGTCTTGAGCAGCTCCTTCTCCTCCGTCTTGAACAACTTCGTCTTCTCCGTCTTGAACAACTTCTCCTCCTCCTTCTTGAACAGCTTCGGCGTCTTGATCTTCTTCTCCGACAAGCAGCATTGACAGTGTTCAAGGGACCCTCTTCTTTGAAAGCTTTGATGAGTTTCACTCGGTCTGCATCAGTTAACTTTATCAACATATCTTCGTCGTTTTTCGTGGTAACAACTTGCGGAATATTTACTTGGAAGTCTAACGAGGGCTTTTCTTCCTTGCTGTTTGTACCTTCTCCTTTTCCGCGTGACGGACACTTGGCACTTTTCATGGTAAGAATTTCCGCTAATTTTACTTTGGCATTTACGAAGGTCTTCTCTTCCTTGCTGTGTGAACTTTCTCCTTTTCCGCGAGGGAAGGTTACGCCAGTTTCTGGTTCTCTCATTTCGTTATTAGAATATTATAATACTTTAATTTAGAAGTCTTGTTTCCTTGTCAAACAGAAAATTTTGATATTGATTTCTGGTTGTTATGGAGGTTGATCGTCATTTAACATGCACATAAATTAAACAAAACCGAGGGAAAACAAATTGGGGGGAAACTTATGAAAAATAAATTATGATGTGTTGCTTCCGGGTGTTCCTTACTTTAGTTCAAGATGTTCTTACGGAAATATATCCCTCTATCTACTTACGTTGATGAGATAAATGTTTATAGAAATAGTTCTTATATGTAATTTTCTTGTAAGTGCTCGGAAATTAGAGAATAAAATTGGCGCTAAGCAATACATAAATCTTTTAAAAGCGGACGCTGAGTGATATCTCTGACATTCTGCGATCTTTGTAATACCAAGACTTTAAGATTTACATAGTGATGTTTGAAGGAAATAAAAAATATAAGTAATGGAAGATTAAAACAAATATAAAATAAAATTATTGGCTAGTTTCTACAAGTTAATTTGGTTTAAGAAAAGTTTTAGTGAAATAAACTATAGGCAGAATAAAACTTTTTGGAGAAGAGCAACACACCCTTGAAACTTAGCAGATAATATTTTAAGTAACATGTGTTTAATCAAGTACCAGTTGCCAAGTAAACCTGTCTGTGCTTGGAAGATGATAATATTTAGGTTATATTTTCAAGTCTGGCGGACGTAAATTGTACTACGTTGGCACTATAGATCACGCTTCGTGTTATTGGACGAATATTGCAAAAGCTCAGAAATAAAGTGTTAAATACTGCGTAATTTTAAAGCAGCTGTGTGTTGGATTTGTTGAAATGAATGGCAAATGAAATGAAAATTGGCTTAAGCGAAAACACGAGGGACAACGATAAAGAAGGTTATATGTTTACAGTCAATTGCCTTGTTTTGGTGTAACCACCAGACAAAGAATTATTGCATTGTACCAATGTTGAATGAACTTTTGGACATTATATCTGTATTCGTTAGGTACAGTACGTTTTTTAGGTCCATAGGAAATTAGGAAACATAATGCAGCACCCGATATAAGCAGAAAATAGAGCAGTACAAAAGGTCATTTGGTTAGCAATTTATATCCATTCACCTTGTCAAACGCCTTCTCAAAATCTATAAATTTTGTGCAGGTGTACATATTGAACTTCCTATGTTTTTCAATTATCTGATTTACAGTAAATATACAGTTAGAACAAGATCTTCCATTTCTGAATCCATTTTGCACTTCCATAATTATATTTTCCATTATCATATTTAAACCACAGTTCAGAATAGATGCATAAATTATATAGCATGTATTTAAAATGCTTATGCCTCTATAATTTTTACATTCATGACTATCACCTTTCTAAAAATTGGATATATTTTTGCTAGTCTCCATTTTTCTGGAATATGACCGAACTTCCAACAAATTAAGCCTAATAGTGTGTATTTCAATGGAGTGGAGACGTAATTAATTAATTCATTATTAGTGTTATCCACTCCAAAAGTTTTCTTAATTTAGAGGTTATTAATTGTATTCATGTCAAAAATAAAATTAATTCTACTGAGAACATGGCTTTCTCTGACGAGGTTATAATTTCCACTACAGCTAGCATCTGCTGTGACTATAAACATACACATGGCTAAACATTCCAGAAACTTACCATCTCTCTTCCTAAGCCAGAGTTTACTCACAGACAACTGCATGTAGCATACAATCCTGTGAAGAGTCCAAAAGATATCAATACAAAGACATTGTGTACTGTAATAAGACTTCGTTTTGTGGTGTTTATGTAATTACAACATGTCCAGATTGTTTGGAGATTGAACCTCATAAAACAATTTGCTTCAGTAAATTTCAATCGACATTGTACAACAGACCTGGGGAAGTGTACTCACCAAGTGTCGGCTTCATACGTGGCGAAGGGTGATGGATTTTTAGTGGACATAAAAATCATTAGCAACGCATAAAGGTGGGTTGCCGAGTGGCAGATTTTGGTCACATAAAATAAACTCAAGCCTAATACAGAGGCCTCTGAGCAAAGTTAAATGGATTTCACACTCAGTAAGTAATGGGACGCTCAGAACCACAGTAGTTAAACTGTGTCCCGTAAGTAAAAACTCAATTTCAATTTATTTCCTTCATTGCTATTAAAGTGGAAAACTTAAGAGAAAACCGGTTCACTGCAGTTAAGGAGGCGAGGAACAACTTTGTTCACTACTTTTGAGCAATGTTTCCTAGGTCTGTTGTACAATGTGTAGAGTTGATCTGGTAATGACATTGTGAAATTAATGTACATACTTAGTTGAAATGTATTGAACCGTTTTTACTTGTAGTTTTTCTGTATTACATGATGACTAGTACAGTGTGTATAATTTAGAATTGGAACTATGTACCATTTTAATAATTGCAATTAATTCAGTTCATGACTAGTGATATGGGCTTTGGTTTCGAACAGGAGAGTTTCGTTACACTATCAATCCTCGCCTTCGGTAGTTAGATTACGACGCCGTCTTCTTGAACAACATCCTCCTCCTTCAATGCTGCTTGTCGGAGAAGAAGATCAAGACGCAGAAGCAGAAGGAGGAGGAGGAGGAGGAGGAGGAGGAGGAGGAGGAGCAGGAGGAGAAGAAGGATGAGAAGTTGTTCAAGACGGAGAAGACGAAGTTGTTCAAGACGGAGAAGACGAAGTTGTTCAAGACGGAGGAGAAGGAGCTGCTCAAGAATGAGGAGAAGAAGTTGTTCGAGAAGGAGGAGAAGAAGAAGCTGTTCAAGACGGAGACAGTGTTCAAGGGACCCTCTTCTTTGAAAGCTTTGATGAGTTTCACTCGGTCTGCATCAGTTAACTTTATCAACATATCTTCGTCGTTTTTCGTGGTAACAGCTTGCGGAAAATTTACTTGGACGTCTTACAAAGGCTTCTCTTCCTTGCTGTGTATACCTTCTCCTTTTCCGCGTGACGGATAGATGGCGTTTTTCATGGTAAGGATTTGCGCTAATTTTACTTTGGAATTTACCGAAGACTTCTCTTCCTTGCTGTGTGTACTTTCTCCTTTTCCGCGAGGGAAGGTTACGCCAGATTTTGGTTCTCCCATTTCGTTTTCTGAATATTATAATGCTTTAATTTAGAAGTCTTGTTTCCTTGTCGAACAGAAAATTTGATATAATTTCTGGTTGTTATGGAGGTTGATCGTCATTTAACATGCACATAAATGAAACAAAAGCGAGGAAAATCAAATTGGGTGGAAACTTATGAAAAATAAATTATGATGTGTTGCTTCCGGATGTTCTTTACTTTAGTTCAAGATGTTCTTACGGAAATATATCCCTCTATCTACTTACGTTGATGAGATACATGTTTGTAGAAATACTTCTTATACGTAATTTTCTTGTAAGTGCTCGGAAATTAGAGAATAAAATTGGGTTTAAGCAATACATAATTTTTTAAAAACTGATCGCTGAGTGATATCTGTGACATTCTGCGATCTTTGTAATGCCAATACATTAAGATTTACATAGTGATGTTTGTAGGAAATAAAAAATATAAGTAATGGAAGATTAAAACAAATAGAAAATAAAATTATTGGCTAGTTTCTACAAGTTAATTTGGTTTAAGAAAAGTTTTAGTGAAATAACTATAGGCAGAATAAAACTTTTTGGAGAAGAGCAACACACCCTAGAAACTTAGCACACAATATTTTAAGTAACATGTGTTTAATCAAGTACCAGTTGCAAAGTAAACCTGTCTGTGCTTGGAAGAAGATAATATTTAGGTTATATTTTCAAGTCTGGCGGACGTAAATTGTACTACTTTGGCACTATAGATCATGCTTCGTGTAATTGGACGAATATGGCAAAAGCTCAGAAATAAAGTGTTAAATACTGCGTAATTTGAAAGCAGCTGTGCTTTGAATTTGTTTAAATGAATGGCAAATGAAATGAAAATGGGCTGAAGGGAAAACACCAGGGACAACGATAAAGAAGGTTATATGTTTACAGTCAATTGCCTTGTTTTGGTGTAACCACCAGACAAAGAATTATTGCATAGTACCAATGTGCATGATCTTTTGGACATTATATATGTATTGTTTAGGTACAGTACGTAATATTAACTACAATTTTTAGGTCCACAAGAAATTAGGAAACATAATGCAGCACCCGATATAAGCAGTAAATAGAGCAGTACAAAACATAAAGTTCTAGTACACTTTTGGCCATACGTTGGGGTGTTTTATTGGCATTTCATTGGCTTTATTCAAAACGATATTCGGGTAAAACGCAGGTGAATTGGGAGCATTCGTTCCTGAGGAAGCAGTGAAATCCTATTATCCAAGGCGTATCATAATGGTATCGTAATGACTATAATCTTCACAAAAGGTAAAGGGATATGCAGGCGGGCCGTATTACAGATTCCAGCGAATCCCAAGCATGCTGCTCCTATCTCCTGCGCCTGAACTGAGAACATTGTATCAGCTTATTACTCTCGGATAAATGTTTGAAAAATGGCAGATGCCAATCTGATAATAAGAAATAATTTTACTTTCTGACCATGACCGTACAAAAATCTTATTTCTGTGATACTCAGAACACGAACGATGCACGTTTTACCTTCACATGTTATGGTAAAATGTTACTGATAAATATTTGAAATTTACAGATACCAATCTTACAACAAGAAAGAATTTTAATTTCTGATCATGGCTATCCAAAATTTCTGTCTCTATGATAGAACACGAGCGATGCACGTTTTATCTTAACGTGTTATGGTTACTCGTTATTGATAAATATCTGAAAATTACAGATACCAATATTATAACAAGAAAGAATTTTACTTCCTGATCATGGACGTACAAAAATCTTGTCTCTATGATACTTAAAACATGAGCGATGCACGTTTTATCTTCTCATGTTATGGTTAAATGTTACTGATAAATATTTGAAAATTACAGATACCAATATTATAGCAAGAAAGAGTTTTACTTTCTGATCATGAACTTACAAAAATCTATTCTCTGCGTTACTTCTACCGCGAGCGATGCATGTTTTATCTTCACATGGTTTTGTGTACCATTACATGGTACATAAACATATATATATATCGAGATTTAAGTGTATTGGAACACCACAGTGAAGCAAAATAATTATTCATTTATAGATGAGTCGTATTTATTACAGATCGGCTTCACTTACGTACTTATTTTGAGGACATGATTCTCAAACCATCGTTTGTATCGTCGGCTCTTATGCGACTGAATATTTGGCAATGACTGAAATATGTATACATCAAAATTATTTTGTTTTCGATGGAAGGTATTATAAACAAATTTCAGGACTAGCTATGGGAAGTCCGCCATCAGCACTTTCGGTCAATTTATACATGAGCTTTTTCGAAACGCATATCACTAAAGCCTTCCCTCGTATTTTTAAAACATGGTACAGATACGTGGACGACATCTTTGCAATAGTACCTTACAAACAAATAGATGATGCTTTGAAACTACTCAACCTTCAAGAACCCAGCATACACTTCACAGTAGAAACACTTGAGGACTGTACTCTACCTTTATTGGTCCTTAAAATAACAAAAAGCTATGAAAAACTAGAATTCGATATTCATAGAAAAGCAACACACACACACAGATAATTACATCAAAGCAAATAATTTCAACCGAATTCCACAGAAACATGCCACCATCAATAGTCTCACACACAGATTAGTAAATCTACCCCTCAGTGAGCAAGAGTATCATAAAGAATACCATCAAATCTTAAAAACTGCAATTAAAAATGGAAAATGGGAAAAACCTTGTAGATAAAAAACTAAAATCATTCAAACTTCAAAAGAGATTAAAACAGATCACAGCTCTCACACCAATAAAACAAGAAATTAAATTTGCTAAATTTACTTACCACTCTGGGCCACAAAAGTTCCAAAAAATATTCAAGAAATACAATATAAAATTGGCACCAAAAGCAATTGCAACGTTAAAAACCTACTTAACAGTAATAATACTGATAAGATAAAACCAGAAGAAAAGTCAGGCATTTACAAGATTAAGTGTAAAAATTGTGAAAAGATTTACATAGGGAGGACAAAAGGAAACATAGGCACTAGAAAGAAAGAACACTTCAGGCACTTAGGATACAAAAATATTGATAAGTCCGCAATAGCAGCTCATTTCTGGTCTGAAAATCATGAAATTGAAGATAAAATTGAATTACTAAAATACATACAAAATTGTAGTGAACTGGTCATATGGGAGAGAATATACATAGAAAAAAAAACAACTAATGAAATTTGAATTCCCGCCAGAAAACAATCCCAAATTTCGGTTCATCACTAAATCAACAGACGGCAGCAGAAACCCCAGAATTGCCCACACCACTGGATCAAGCTTTAGTCGCATAATAGCCGACGATGCAAACGATGGTTTGCGAAACATGTGCTCAAAATAGGTACGTAAGTGAAGCCGATGTGTAATAAATACGACTCATCTTTAAATTAACACAAAAAACAAATATGTTATGACTAATCTATGTAATATTACTTACAGTAATGGGGCATGATGCAATGCAGCTAAAAATGGATTTAAATATTTTTTATTAGTGAACCTCAAAAGGTATTTTTGGTAAAACATCTATATTGAATTTTGGGTGGTATGCAACACCTTTTGTATCTCTATGTACGTGTTAGAGAAAGTACAAATTTGACGATTAATTTAGTCTATCGTATTGTTCTTATATCTACAGTAAAATACTGTAATGTTTAAAAAGACATCTCAGTTAAAAGAAGTAGAGAGTAAAGGTTGAAAATAAAGCAAGTTTTGAATACTATTTAATTCAAAATGAAGTTTAAGTGGATGTTGTAAGCTGTAAAGGTTTTTGTCAACTACTGTGTGTATATGCAATATTTGGACCAATATATTTTAAAGAGTGCAATGCGATCAGAAACTAGTGTTTTAGAGTTGTAAGGTTGCTTATGGTTTTCTTTGGATCCTAACGGATCAACTAGATAGGCCAGAGAAGTTGATTTGTATTTAGATGTTGAATATAAGTCAGTTTCTGGAATCTAATATACATGACTTCGTCAAAATCACGCAAAAGTATTACTTGATAAATTTTTAGTAAAAGATGAGATAAATATAAGTTATATACAAGATAAAAATTTTAAAACTTTTTATCCCTTCACAACGCTGTTATGCTTTGTCTTTAAATCTGCCAAATATGCAATAAAGTGCAGAAATAGTTTCTGTTATGCGTTTTCAACAAAATAGCATTGAAATTTGGTGACATGAATACGTGAAGTGTTTAACGCCCGCTTTTACTACATACGACACCGCAGGCGATGACACTGATGATACATGAGATGATAATGTAGCAGCGGTGGAATGAGTGGCGGGCTAAACCGGAGATCCCGGAGAAAACCCGCCCCAGCGCCGTGTTGTCAACCACGAATCTCACTTTGCAGTCGCCTGGGATCAATCCCGGACCGCCTTGGTGCGGCCTTGACATTAATATGAAGAGGAAAACCCTTGTTCTCAATTTCCAAAACTTTGAAGTATTTTATAGCCTGTGACCATCTGAAAAAATAGGGAGTTTCATGGTGAGGGAATTTGGTTTAGTGACTCTTGAGAAACTGTTGCTCCACACACACAAACAGATGGTTCCTTTTTTCCTATTATTATCACTATTATTAGTATTACTATTAGTATTAGTATTACTATTGGTATTAGTATTACTATTCGTACTACTAGTATTACTATTCTTACTATTATTACTATTATTATCATTATTTTTCTTTTTAATTTTTAAGATCAGGCTGTATTCAGGAGAGTCTGGCATTCACATCAAAGCCCTTGAGTTTTAATTTTAGAAAACATTGTTTCAAATAAGCTCTATCATAATCAGTGTGATGATTTACCCACTCTAATCTGGCCAGTTTCCTTACAGATTACTATGTCGCTAGTTTGGTTACACAAAGTTAGTAGCTTCAGCAAATACATGTTTTCGCTATTGACAATGCTACAGCAACCTAGGACATGCCCGCCATTCTCCTAGCAAACCACTGCCACTAATTTGCAGTTTTACCATAATATTCAAAACAAGGAACACAAATGTATTCTGCAATTACTCATCTGGCACAGAGTACCAACATTTAGAAATAAAAAGTGAGATCCTGTGTTAAAGCATTGGCAACATGAATGCAGTCGCTGTGTGAGCAGTAATCTTAGTGAGAACTGAACTATAAAGAAAAATCACACTTCCAGAAACATATGTTGCCCACCACACACTCATTGTGAAAGCTGGTGCTATTGTTATGCTCATCGAAAACATAAACTTGGGACCAGAAAGATAAGTTCACATGGTCATGTGTGCTTAATGTAAACTTCTGTAAGATTGCAAGTTATTATGAGAACTGGAAAGGGAAATATTGCTTGTATTGATGTTCAGCGTCATCAACTTTTCACGGTTTAAGCCATCAAGGCTCGTTCCAGACTCAAATTTTAAATTAAAAGTGTTGTATCCATCTTTTTCTTGGTCTACCAATATTTCTTGAAACCAATGGTTTGTAATCTAAAACTAATTTTGGAATGTAGCTATCATTCTTTCTGTTGACATATCCCTTCCAGTATTTCTATATTCTTTTATTCTTTCTGTTAGCTTAAAAATATTCAATTCATTTCAAATGTCCTCACCTCTTTGCTTATCTAAAAGATTATACCATGCTACATTTCTTAAAAATTTCATTTCCACTGTTTCTGTCTTTTGTTCTTTTTCACTTTTTTTCGTTTAAGTCAAAATTCACTACCATATAATAGTACAGGAACTGCTATTTCTTTATAAAACTTTAATTTGGTCTCTCTTCTCATACTTTTTAAGGTTCTCTTTATGGTGCCACATATACCATTAAATCTGTTATTTTATTTTAAATGTGAGTATTTTTAAAACAAGAGACATTGCAACCAAGATAATTAAATCAGTTGACTTTTTCAGCGGGTTTTGCTGCTAATAATTTTTGGCTCTTATGAGAATGGATCCCTTGAAGGCTAAAACTTCAGTTCTGTTTATATATATTCTTTAACTATATTGACAGGGTTATTTAATATATGTAATGCTGTTTGTAGACCACTTTTTGAGCCAGATATGAGAACTTGATCGTCTGCAAATAATAAAGTACATAAATATTTATTCCTAATTATAAAATGCAAATCTAATTTTATCTGCCTATCAGATACGGCATCGGCAATATAAATATTATAAAGTTACGATGAAAGTGGACACCCTTGTCTTACTCCTTTGTTTATTGCTGCTATTAAATCTGTCTTCATTCTGGTTTCTCTCATGATCTTATTTTCTACACATAATCTTCTTATCGCTGTAATGAAATAATGGGGTACATCTTTCTGTTTCATAATACTCCATAATTTATATGGTTGGGTGCTTGCTAATGCTCATGGATTTGGAGAATTTCCATTTTCCTTCTGGCCTCCCAATAACGTGTGATTATTTGTGCTGTCAGTTCTCCATCTGTTTTTGTCAGGGCTCTACACCGGAGCAGATGATCTCTATCCGTCAATGACTTCGGGTCCCTACGCAGTGTGCAGGTCGGGGATTCAAACATATTAATCCTGTATAGATGAGCAGCCAAACAGTCGTGGCCAGTAATCAGTCGGAAGATGGCAACAGTGCTCCTTCTTGGGTACTCTGGGATGGGATTTTTACTTCCTTGTAGAATTTTCCATTGCTTGTTGGTACTTTTTTCTTTGCATTCTTCTTGCCAGAATAAGTTGATTCTATTGTTTATATGTAGTTTTGATGTGTGGAATGAAGGTTTTGTTGGCAGCTTTGTTTTATTTATGTTCCTTTTTTGCCAAGGAATCTGCTATTTCATTGGCTATAATTCCAGAGTGGGATGGAATCCACTGGAAGTGTACTTCTTTTTTTAGACGTTGTAGTATCCGTAATGAACTGTATTTTTTCAAGTATCCTAATGTTGTTAGGGTACAGGGAGCATAGGCCTTTAGTGATTTAGAATCGCTTAAAATCACTGCTTTAGAGAAAGGGTTCACATGGTTGAAGAGTTGTTTCAGCGAGGTGTTGATTGCTTCTAATTTTGCATCATAGTGGGTTGCTAGTGTGCCCAAACAAATGTAAAAATGGAATACTTTACTATGTATTCCTGCCCCAGCATTACTTTCTTTGTCAAATAGGGAGCCTTCTGTGTATACGTGTAGCCATAAGTCTTGTAGATAATAAGTTTCAATTGCTTCTAGAGCTAGCATTTTAAGTGTTTCTGCACTTAAATCCCTTTTTGACTCTATATATTGCAGAACGTTTACTCTGCTATTTATTTAAGTTGTGATAGAGGGCAGATTGGAAGTTGGAGATGTTCAATTTTGTTTGTGTCTTCAAGATTGTATTTTCTCTGTAGGTTATAGGTTTTCTGCATATATCCTTTTTGTGTTTTTAGGGTCCTTTCTCTGCTTTTGTAGTTCTTCCAGTGAGTAATAAAGGGGAGCCTTTGTAGTTTCTCATTCAGGAGGAGATTCTGTTTTTCCATTCCATATTTAATTGGCGAGTTATTTGTATTAATTTGCAATGCAGTTATTGGTGTCGATTTGACTGCTCCCATTATTAGTCTGAGTGCTTGGTTCTGTAATGTTTCAAGTTGTGCTAGTTTGGTTTGACTTGCTGTGAGTATCAACTCGCTTCCATAGAGGAGTGCTGGTTTGATGTAACTTTTATAGGTGGTGTTGAGTGTATTGACGGAGGACCCCAATTTCCTGCCAGCTAGTCTTTTGAGTGTTGTTAATCTCTGAGTAGTCTTATCTATGGTTTCATTAATGTGGGTTTTCCAAGATAATTTAGAATCGAGTGTTATGCCCAGATATATATAATTTTCTGTTTCTGTTAGTTGCTCACCATTTAGTGTTATTTTGATAAGCGGTTTTGTGTGGCAAAGCGTGAACACTTGGTATTTTGTTTTGGATAAGTTCAGTCATTTCGTTAGCTATTTAAATCCATTTACCTTGTCAAACACCTTCTCAAAACCTATAAATTTTGTGTAAGTCTACATATTGAACTTCCTATGTTTTTCAATTATCTGATTTACAGTAAATATACAGTTAGAACAAGATCTTCCATTTCTGAATCCATTTTGCACTTCCATAATTATATTTTCCATTATTATATTTAAACGACAATTCAGAATAGGTGCATAAATGTTATAGCATGTATTTAAAATGCTTATGCCTCTATAACTTTTTATTCATGACTATCACCTTTCTTATAAATTGGATATATTTTTGCTATTCTCCATTTTTCTGGAATATGACCGAACTTCCAACATATTAAGTCTAATAGTCTGTATTTCAATGGAGTGGAGGCGTAATTAATTAATTCATTATTAATGTTATCCAATCCAACAGTTTTCTTATTTTAGAGGTTATTAGTTGTATTGATGTCAAAAATAAAATTAATTCTACTGAGCACATGGCTTTCTCAGACAAGGTTATAGTTCCCACTACAGCTAGCATCTGTTTGACTATAAACATACACATGGCTAAACATTCCAGAAACTTACCATCTCTCTTCCTAAGCCAGAGTTTACTCACAGACAACTGCATGTAGCATACAATCCTGTAAAGAGTCCAGAAGATATCAATACAAAAACATTGTGTACTGTAATAAGACTTCGTCTTGTGGAGTTTATGTAATTACAACTGGTCCAGATTGTTTTGTGATTGAACCTCATAAAACAATTTGCTTCAGTAAACATCAATCAGACATTGTACAACAGAGCTGGGGAAGTGAACTCACCAAGTGTCAGCTTCATACGTGGCGAAGGGTGATGGATTTTTAGTGGACATAAAAATCATTAGCATCGCATAAAGGCGGGTTGCCGTGTGGAAGATTTTTGTCACATAAAATAAACTCAAGCCTAATAAAGAAGCCTCTGAACAAAATTAAATTGTTTGCACAAGCAATAAGGAATGGGACGCTGAGAACCACAGTAGTTAAACTGTGTGCATAAATAAAAACTCAATTTCAATTTATTCCCTTCATTACTATTAAAGTGAAAAAATTAAGAGAAAACCGGTTCACTGCAGTTAAGAAGGCGAGGAACAACTTTGTTCACTACTTTGGAGCAGTGTTTCCCAGGTCTGTTGTACAACGTGTGAAGTTGATCTGGTAATGACATTGTGAAAATAATGTACATACTTGGTTGAAATGTACTGAACCGTTTTTACTTCTTGTAGTTTTTCTGTTTTACATGATGACTAGTACAGTGTGTATAATTTAGAATTGCAACTATGTACCGTTTTAATGATTGCAATTAATTCAGTTCATGACTGGCGATATGGGCTTTGGTTTCGAACGTGAGAGTTTCGTTACACTATCAATCCTCGCCTTCGGTAGTTATATTACGACGCCGCCTTCTTGAACAACTCCTCCTCCTTCTTCTCCGTCTTGAACAACTCCTTCTTCTCCTCCTTCTTGAGCAGCTCCTTCTCCTCCGTCTTGAACAACTTCGTCTTCTCCGTCTTGAACAACTTCGTCTTCTCCGTCTTGAACAACTTCTCCTCCTCCTCCTTGAACAGCTTCGGCGTCTTGATCTTCTTCTCCGACAAGCAGCATTGACAGTGTTCAAGGGGCCCTCTTCTTTGAAAGCTTTGATGAGTTTCACTCGGTCTGCATCAGCTAACTTTATCAACATATCTTCGTCGTTTTTCGTGGTAACAACTTGCGGAAAATTTACTTGGACCTCTAACGAGGGCTTTTCTTCCTTGCTGTGTGTACCTTCTCCTTTTCCGCGTGACGGATACTTGGCGTTTTCCATGGTAAGAATATGCGCTAATTTTACTTTGGCATTTACGAAAGTCTTCTCTTCCTTGCTGTTTGTACTTTCTCCTTTTCCGCGAGGGAAGGTTGCGCCAGATTTTGGTTCTCCCATTTCGTTATTTGAATATTATAATACTTTAATTTAGAAGTCTTGTTTCCTTGTCGAACAGAAAATTTTGATATTGATTTCTGGTTGTTATGGAGATTGGTCGTCATTTAACATGCACATAAATTAAACAAAAGCGAGGGAAAACAAATTGGGTGGAAACTTATGACAAATAAATTATGATGTGTTGCTCCCTGGTGTGCTTTACTTTAGTTCAAGATGTTCTTACGGAAATATATCCCTCTATCTACTTACGTTGATGAGATACATGTTTGTAGAAATAGTTCTTATATGTAATTTCCTTGTAAGTGCTCGGAAATTAGAGAATAAAATTGGCTTTAAGCGATACATAATTTTTTTAAAAACTGATCGCTGAGTGACATCTGTGACATTCTGCGATCTTTTTAATGCCAAGACATTAAGATTTACATAGGGCCTGTATTACGATCTGCGCTTACTAGGCGAAGTTTGTTACCTTTCAGTTATCAATTACCATTGGTTAGATTCAGTGCCTCGTATTACGAGCTCCTTTTACCTCTAGGTTTGTTAACCTGTGCATTATGGTGAAATGAGAACGATTGGCAATATTTTCCACTAGTATTTTACCTTGTTTGCAAGGCTATATTGTGTTTATAATGTGTAATTAACTGGAAAACCAAGCACGTGTAGCATCAGTTGTCTTGTTTTAACTTTTTATTAGCTGTTTTCTGTATATTTTCGTGATGTTTTCAATAACAGTTCATTCGTAATGAGGTCTAGCATAGTTCTGTATAGTTATTATTATGGTTCATTTACAGTTTAGATTTTTCCATAGCGTTAGGTTAGTGTTATAGGTTATGGTTGCGTTAGTTTAGTGTTATTATAGATTAGGTGAGATATATGGAGGATATATGGAATGCCTTGTTAATTTATGAACACCAAGAGATTTCCAGTCAAAAAAGAATTTAAAATAAGGTCACATAATGTTATTAATTCTGATAATAGTATTGCACAAATATAATTTGGCTAAAATCATTTGGTTAGTAGTTTATCCTCATGAATAAATCACCTCTTCTTATATAAATTATCATTTCACAGAGGTATATGCAAAGAGGGAAGGTCCACAAATTACAAGTCATCCATGAATAAAAGCAAGGTTATAAAATATGCATTCTGGGACCAGTAACTTGGTACATGATTTTTTTTTTTTTAATTAATATATTTGGCTAGTTATGAAGCAATAACTATGGTTTTCTTTTAAGGAAACAGGTTGTAGCAAACTTACATTTCTCCTTGGCACTTCATAAACGACACATTTCAGTAACAACATTGTGCCCTTGATAGAAAAACGTAATTGAACAAATAAATGGCTTCATTTAAATACCACAGGATACAAGATAGGCATGTTTTAAGATTTCTTTACGTGTGCAATTCGCAGCAAATATATTTATGTTCTGCATTTGCACCATCTATAGTACGTACGGCAAGAATCTAAGTAATACTTCAACTTGCATTGAGACAGCGCTCACACTGCATAAATCGCAATGTAATTAGAAAATGGTATTCTGTAAGGCACATTGTAGGACAAAACCATTATGGTATTGTACATGTAATTAGCTACATTACATGTGTGAACAGTGTTTGCAATAACGGTTAGGACATCGATACAAACCGCATAACCTAAATATTTGTTTTATTCACTGTTTGCTTTACAGCTTGTAACTTTCCTCTGGAAATGCTTTAACGAAACGCAAATTAAACATTGCACCTACTATTTGCAAAATCGAATGTTTACTACTTCAGCATGTTTCTGAACATTTATACCTACCCACCTACACATATAGTATTTCGTGTACTTTCCGGTATAGGTTTAACATCTTTATTTATTACATTTATGTTCGTTAAAACATAATATGGTCGCATAAAATATTGCATTGCTTGCAACAAGTCACTGACACCATGGGATACTAGAAATTATCATTCTATAACCAAGTACGTCAAGTTACCTAATACTCATGTGGTTTATTTTATTTTATTTTCAACATGTCACAAATATGAAATTATCTTTCCGCATTCTAATTGTTTTAGCTGTGCGATTAAATAAATACCGTGCCAACATTTCATCATCAGAATCGCTGTCAACATTCAATCTGGTCTGGAGGTACGCCAATTTCTTTTTCGTGTGTGAAAGTAAACTCAAAGTTATCTCACTAAGCGTTACTCGAGGTGAGGGTTAGTTTACCTACAGAAATAACTCTGTTAGCCCTTAACCGAATGTCGTAATACAGACATCTACATGTAACTCCAAGTTAACTGTTAAGCAACACCTTAACCGGAGGTTGTAATACAGACCCATAGTGATGTTTGAAGCAAATAAAAAATATAAGTAATGGAAGATTAAAACAAATAGAAAATAAAATTATTGGCTAGTTTCTACAAGTTAATTTGGTTTAAGAAAAGTTTTAGTGAAATAAACTATAGGCAGAATAAGAACATTTGGACAAGAGTAACACACCCTAGAAACTTAGCACATAATATTTTAGGTAACATGTGTTTAATCAAGTACCAGTTGCAAAGTAAACCTTTGATCGGTCTGTCCTTGTAGGATGATAATTTTTAGGTTATATTTTCAAGTCTGGCGGACGTAAATTGTACTACGTTGGCACTATAGATCACGCTTCGTGTTATTAGACGAATATTGCAAAAGCTCAGAAATAAAGTGTTAAATACTGCGCAATTTTAAAGCAGCTGCGTGTCGGATTTTGTTCAAATGAATGGCAAATGAAATGAAAATGGGCTGAAGCGAAAACACAAGGGACAACGGTAAACAAGGTTATATGTTTACAGTCAATTGCCTTGTTTTGGTGTAACAACCAGACAAAGAATGATTGCGTTGTACCAATGTGCATTAACTTTTGGACAGAATATATGTTTTCTTTAGGTACAGTACATAATATTAACTAAAATTTCTTATGTCCATAAGAAATTAGGAAACATAATGCAGCACCCGATATAAGCAGAAAATAGAGCAGTACAAAACATGAAGTTCTAGTACATTTTTGGCCCCACTTTGGGGTGTTTTATTGGCATTTCATTGGTTTTATTCAAAACGATGTTCGTGTAAAACCCAGGTGGATTGGGAGTATTCGTTCCTGCGGAAGCAGTGAAATCCTATTACCCAAGGCATATCATAATGGTATCGTAATGACTATAATCTTCACAAAAGTTAAAGGGATATGCAGGTGGGCCGTACTGCAGACTCCAGCGAATCTCAAGCTTGCTCCTCCTATCTCCCGCGCCTGAAAGGAGAAAATTGTATTAAGTAACTACGCTCGGATAAATGTTTCAAAAATGACAGATGGCAATCTAATAATAAGAAAGAATTTTACTTTCTGATCATGAACGTACAAAAATCTCTCTATGATAATCAGAACAGGAGCGATGCACGTTTTAGCTTCACATGTTATGGTTAAATGTTAGTGATAAATATTTGAAATTTACGGATACCAATCTTACAAAAAGAAAAAAAAATTACTTTCTGATCATGGCTATACAAAATTTCTGTCTCTATGATACTTAGAACACGAGCTATGCACGTTTTATCTTCACATGTTATGGTTACACGTTACTGATAAATATCTGAAAATTACAGATACCAATATTATAACAAGAAAGAAATTTACTTTTGATCATAACCATACACAAACCTTGTCTCAATAATACTTAGAAAAGAGCGATGCACGTTTTAGCTTCAGAGGTTATGGTTAAATATTACTGATAAATATTTGAAAATTACAGTAACCAATGTTATAACAAGAAAGAATTTTACTTTCTGATCATGAACTTACAAAAATCTTTTCTCTGCGTTACTTCTACCGCGAGCGATGCATGTTTTATCTTTACATGCTTATGTTCACCATAACATCGTACATAATCATAAAGATATCGAGATTTAACTGTATTGCAACACCACAGTGAAGCGAAATAGTTATTAATTTATAGGTGAGTCGTATTTATTACACATCGGCTTCACTTACACTATTTTGAGGACATGATTCTCAAAACATCGTTTGTATCGTCGGCTCTTATGCGACTGAATATTTGGCAATGACTGAAATATGTACACATCAAAATTATTTTTTTTTCTATGGAAAGTATTATAAACAAATTTCAGGACTAGCTATGGGAAGCCCGCTATCACGATTTTTGGCCAGTTTATACATGAGCTTTTTCGAAACGCATATACCTAAAGCCCTCCCTCGTATTTTTAAAATATGGTACAGACACGTAGACGACATCTTTGCAATAGTACCCTACAAAAAAATAGATGATGCTTTGAAACTACTCAACCTTCAAGAGCTCAGCATATATTTCACAGTAGAAAGAGAAAAGGACTGTACTCTACCTTTTTTAGACCTTAAAATCACAAAAAGCAATGAAATACTAGAATTTGTTATTCATAGAAAAGCAACACACACAGATAATTACATCAAAGCAAATAGTTTCAACCGATTTCCACACAAACATGCCACCATCAGCAGTCTCACACACAGATTAGTAAGTCTACCCCTCAGCCAGCAAGAATATAAAAAGGAATACCATCAAATCTTAAAGACATCAATTAAAAATGGATATGGAAAAATCCTTATAGATAAAAAACTAAAATCATTCAAACTTCAAAAGAGATTAAAACAGATCACAGCTCTCACACCAATAAAACAAGAAATTAGATTTACTAAATTTACTTACCACTCCTGGGCCACAAAAGTTCCAAAAAATATTCAAGAAATACAATATAAAATTGGCACGAAAAGCAATTGCAACATTAAAAACATACTTAACAGTAATAATACTGATAAGATAAAACCAGAAGAAAAGTGAGGCATTTACAAGATTAAGTGTAAGGACTGTGAAAATATTTACATAGGGAGGACAAAAAGAAACATAGGCACTAGAAAGAAAGAACACTTCAGGCACTTAAGGTACAAAAATATTGATTAGTCTGCAATAGCAGTTCATTTCTGGTCTGAAAATCATGAAATTGAAGATAACATTGAATTACTAAAATACATACAAAAACATAGTGAACTGGTCATATGGGAGAGAATATACGTAGAAAAAAATAACAACTAATGAACTCTGAATTCCCGCCAGAAGAGAATCCCACATTTAGGTTCATCACTAAATCAACAGATGGCAGCAGAAACCCAAGAATTGCCCACACCACTGGGCATAAGAGCCGACGATGCAAACGATGGTTTGCGAAACCTGTCCTCAAAATAGGTACGAAAGTGAAGACGATGTGTAATAAATTCGACTCATCTATAAATTAACAAAAAAAAAAAAAAAAAAAAAAAAGATGTTATGAATAATCTATGTAATATTACTTACAGTAATGGGCATGATGCAATGCAGCTAAAAATTGATTTAAATATTTTTTATTAGTGAACCTCAAAAAGTATTTTTGGTAAAACATCTATATTGAATATTGGGTGGTATGTAACACCCTCTGTATCTCTATGTACGTGTTAGAGAAAGTACAAATTTGACGATTAATTTACTCTATAGTATTTTTCTTATATCTACAGTAAAATACTGTAATGTTTAAAAAGACATCTCAGTTAAAAGAAGTAGAGACAAAAGGTTGAAAATAAAGCAAGTTTTGAATACTATTTAATTCAAAATGAAGTTTAAGTGGATGTTGTAAGCAGTAAATGTTTTTGCCAACTACTGTGTGTATATGCAATATTTGGACCAATATATTTTAAAGAGTGCAATGCGATCAGAAACATAGTAGGGGTAGTGTTTTAGAGTTGTAAGGTTGCTTATGGTTTTCTTTGGATCCTAACGGATAAGAATGCAAAGCTTCAACTAGATAGGCCAGAGAAGTTGATTTGTATTTTAGATGTTGAATATAAGTCAGTTTCTGGAATCTAATATACATGACTTCGTCAAAATCACGCAAAAGTATTACTTGATAAAATTTTAGTAAAAGATGAGATAAATATAAATTATATACAAGATAAATATTTTAAAACTTTTTATCCCTACACAACACCGTTATGCTTTGTCTTTAAAATCTGCCAAATATGCAATAAAATACAGAAATAGTTTCTGTTATGCGTTTTCAACAAAATAGCATTGAAATTTGGTGACATGAATACGTGAAGTGTTTAACGCCCGCTTTTACTACATACGACACCGCAGGCGATGACCCTGTTGATACCTGAGATGATAATGGAGCACCGGTGGAATGAGATGGCGGGGTAAACCGGATATCCCGGAGAAAACCCGCCCCAGCGCCGTGTTGTCCACCACGAATCTCACTTTGCCGTCGCCTTGGATCGATCCCGGGCCGCCTTGGTGCGGCCTTGACATAAATATGATGAGGAAACCCTTGCTCTCAATTTTCAAAATGTTGAAGTATTTTATAGCCTGCGACCATCTGAAAAAGTAGGGAGTTTCATGGTGAGGAAATTTGGTTTAGTGACTCTTGAGAAACTGTGGCTCCACACACAAAAACAGATGGTTTCCTCTTTTTTTTTGTATTAGAGAATCATCTTTGTTTCTGCTTGTCTTTTTTTGCGTTATGAATTGTCAACATTGTGAGCCATATAAGAACATGGGCACTGCCATTACTTGTAAAATTTTAGTGCGGTTTGTTTTGTGGCAGTCGTGATACATCTTTTTATGGTAACACAAGTGTTTTTGAATTTATTAATATTATTTTTTGTATATTCATTTCTAAAATATGAAACATTGCAGCCTAGATAGTTAAAATTATTAAATGCTTGTGTGCTAAACCAAGGCATTTACACAGTGACTGTCCTGTTGCCAACTGATGCACGAGAAGACTGAAGATAAACTAGGGAACGAGGATAGTGTTGCCAGAATTACCTTGATGCAGGCCCAGAGACTAACCAGCGGGCTATGGAAAGGAATTTTATAATTGGGGACAAATTATTAAGCAGAATTTTGTGTATTATTACAGTGAAAATTTTTGCTCAGATAATAGAAATTTACTACTAGTTATTATTAATACTGCCGGCCGTCATACCCTTGGTCGCTAATGTGTATATCTCTAGCGGCCGCCACATAGAGTGTCACGGGTTCGGATGTTGTGTATGGTGTATCTGTGGAAAATTGCAGAAAACAGTGAAACCAATGGAAAAAATAAGGAAAAAGAAAAATATAATATTAATGCTGCAATTAGCACTAACCGAACATAACCCATACCAAACAAAAATAATTGCGAAATATTGCAGTTATAAAAGCATACCTTATTATCACCATCATCATCGTCATCATCATCGCCATCACCATCATCATCATCACTATTATCACTATTAGTAATTATAATATTAGTAATAGTATTAGTATTACTATTAGTAATAGTATTAGTATTACTATTAGTAGTAGTATTACTATTAGTATTAGTATTACTATTAGTATTAGTATTACTATTAGTATTAGTATTACTATTGGTGTTAGTATTACTATTCTTACTATTGGTATTACTATACCTTACTATTAGTATTACTATTCTTACTATTATTACTATTATTATCATTATTTTTTCTTTTTAATTTTTAAGATCAAGCTGTATTCAGGAGAGGCTTGCATTCACATCAAAGCCCTTGAGCTTTAATTTTAGAAAACATTGTTTCAAATAAACTCTATCATAATCAATGTGATCATTTACCCACTCTAATCTGGCCATTTTCCTTTACACTTTACTATGTCGCTAGTTTGGTTACGCAATGTTACTAGCTTCAGCAAATACATGTTTTCGCTATTGACAATGCTACAGCAACCTAGGACATGCCCGCCATTCTCCTAGCAAACCACTGCCACTAATTTGCAGTTTTACCATAATATTCAGAACAAGAAAGACAAACGTATTCTGCAATTACTCATCTGGCACAAAGTACCAACATTTAGAAATAAAAAGTGAGATCCTGTTTTAAAGCATTGGCAACATGAAAGCAGTCGCTGTGTGAGTAGTAATCTTAGTGAGAACTGAACTATAAAAAAAAATCACACTTCCAGAAACATATGTTGCCCACCACACACTCATTGTGAAAGCTGGTGCTACTGTTATGCTCATCGAAAACATAAACTTGGGACCAGAAAGATAATTTCACATGGTCATGTGTTTAATGTAAACTTTTGTGACATTGCAAGTTACAATGAGAACTGGAAAGGGAAATATTGCTTGTATTGATGTTCAGCGTCATCAACTTTTCATGGTTTAAGCCATCAAGGCTCGTTCCAGACTCAAATTTTTAATTAAAAGGGTTCTATCCATCTTTTTCTTGGTCTACCAATATTTCTTGTACCTAATGGTTTGTAATCTAAAACTAATTTTGGAATGTAGCTATCATTCATTCTGTTGACATGTCCCTTCCAGTATTTCTATATTCTTTTATTCTTTCTGTTAGCTTAAAAGTATTCAATTCATTTCAAATGTCCTTACTTATTTGCTTATCTAAAAGATTATACCATGCTACATTTCTTAAAAATTTCATTTCCACTGTTTCAGCCTTTTGTTCTTTTTCACTTTTTTTTGTTTAAGTCCAAATTCACTACCATATGATAGCACAGGAACTGCTATTCCTTTATAAAACTTTAATTTGGTCACTCTTCTCATACTTTTTAAGCTTCTCTTTATGGTGCTACATATACCATTAATTCTGTTATTTTATTAAAAATGTGAGTATTTTTAAAACAAGAGACATTGCAACCAAAATAATTAAATCAGTTGACTTTGTCAGCGGGTTTTTCTGCTAATAATTTTTTACTCTTATGAGAATGGATCCCTTGAAGGCTAAAACTTTAGTTCTGTTTATATATATTCTTTAACTATAATGACAGGCTTATTTAATATATGTAATGCTGTTTGTAGACCACTTTTTGAGCCAGATATGAGAACTTGATCGTCTGCAAATAATAAAGTATCTAAATATTTATTCCTAAAAATAAAATGCAAATCTAATTTTGTCTGCCTGTCAGATACAGCATCGGCAATATAAATATTATAAAGTTACGATGAAAGTGGACAACCTTGTCTTACTCCTTTGTTTATTGTTGATATTAAATTTCTCTTCATTCTGGCTTCTATCATGATCTTATTTTCTACACATAATCTTCTTATCGCTGTATTGAAATGTTGGGGTACACCTTTCTGTTTCATAATACTCCATAATTTATATGGTTGGTTGCTTGCTAATGCTCATGGAGTTGGAGAATTTCCATTTTCCTTCTGGCCTCCCAATAACGTGTGATTAGTTGTACTGTCAGTTCTCCATCTGTTTTTGTCAGGGCTCTACACCAGAGCAGATGATCTCCATCCATCAATGAGTTCAGGTCCCTACACAGTGTGCAGGTCGGGGATTCAAAAATATTAATCCTGTATGGATGAGCAGCCAAACAGTCGTGGCCAGTAATCAGTCAGAAGATGGCAACAGTGCTGCTTCTTGGGTGGACTGGGATGGAATTTTTACTTCCTTGTAGAATTTTCCATTGCTTGTTGGTACCTTTTTCTTTGCATTCTTCTTTCCAGAATAAGTTGATTCTATTGTTTATATGTAGCTTTGATGTGTGGAATGAGGATTTTTGTTGGCAGCTTTGTTCTATTTGTGTTCCTTTTTTTGCCAAGGAATCGGCTATTTCATTGGCTATAATTCCAAAGTGGGATGGAATCCACTGGAAGTGTACTTCTTTTTTTAGATATTGTAGTATCCGTAATGAACTGTACACTTCAAGCATTCTATTGGTGTTAGGGTACAGCGAGGATAGGCCTTTACTGATTTAGAATCGCTTAAAATCACTGTTTTAGAGAAAGAGTTCACATGGTTGAAGAGTTGTTTCAGCGAGGTGTTGATTGCTTCTAATTCTGCATCATAGTGGGTTGCTAGTGTGCCCAAACAGATGTAAAAATTGAATATTTTACTATGTATTCCTGCTCCAGCATTACTTTCTTTGTCAAATAGGGAGCCATCTGTGTATATGTGTAGCCATGAGCCTTGTGGATAATAAGTTTCAATTGCTTGTAGAGCTAGCATTTTAAGTGTTTCTGCACTTACATCCCTTTTTGACTCTATATTTTGCAGAAGGTTTACTCTGCTATTTATTTTAGGTTGTGATAGAGGGCAGATTGGAAGTGGAAGATGTTCAATTTTAGTTGTGTCTTCAAGGTTGTATTTTCTGTGTAGGTTATTGGCTTTCTGCATAAATCTTTTCTTTTGTTTTTAAGGTCCTTTCTCTGCTTTTGTAGTTCTTCCAGTGAGTATTAAAGGGGAGCCTTTGTAGTTTCTCATTTAGGAGGAGATTTTGTTTTTCCATTTCATGTTTAATTGGCAAGTTATTTGTAGCAATTTGCAATGCAGTTATTGGTGTCGATTTGACTGCTCCCATTATTAGTCTGAGTGCTTGGTTCTGTAATGTTTCAAGTTGTGCTAGTTTGCTTTGACTTGCTGTAAGTATCACCTCGCTTCCACAGAGGAGTGCTGGTTTGATGTAACTTTTATAGGTGGTGTTGAGTGTATTGACGGAGGACTCCAATTTCCTGCCAGCTAGTCTTTTGAGTGTTGTTAATCTCTGAGTGGTCTTATCTATGGTTCCATTAAAGTGGGTCCTCCAAGATAATTTAGAATCGAGTGTTATGCCCAGATATATATAATTTTCTGTTTCTGTTAGTTGCTCACCATTTAGTGTTATTTTGATAAGTGGTTTTGTGTGGCAAAGCGTGAACACTAGGTATTTTGTTTTGGATAAGTTCAGTCATTTCGATAGCTATTTAAATCCGTTTACCTCCTCAAACACCTTCTCAAAATCTATAAATTTTGTGTAAGTCTACATATTGAACTTCCTATGTTTTTCAATTATCTGATTTACAGTAAATATACAGTTAGAACAAGATCTTCCATTTCTGAATCCATTTTGCACTTCCATAATTATATTTTCCATTATTATATTTAAACGACAATTCAGAATAGATGCATAAATTTTATAGCCTGTATTTAAAATGCTTATGCCTCTATAATTTTTACATTCATGACTATCACCTTTCTTATAAATTGGATATATTTTTGCTATTCTCCATTTTTCTGGAATATGACCGAACTTCCAACATATTAAGTCTAATAGTCTGTATTTCAATGGAGTGGAGGCGTAATTAATTAATTCATTATTAAGGTTATCCACTCCAACAGTTTTCTTATTTTAGGGGTTATTAATTTTATTCGTTTCAAAAATAAAATTAATTCTACTGAGAACATGGCTTTCTCTGACGAGGTTATAGTTCCCACCACAGCTAGCAACTGCTGTGACTATAAACATACACATGGCTAAACATTCCAGAAACTTACCATCTCTTTTCTTAAGCCAGAGTTTACTCACAGACATCTGCATGTAGCATACAATCCTGTAAAGACTCCAGAAGATGTCAATAAAAAAACATTGTGTACTGTAATAAGACTTCGTGTTGTGGAGTTTATGTAATTAAAACTGGTCCAGATTGTTTAGTGATTGAACCTCATAAAACAATTTGCTCCTGTAAATATCAATCAGATATTGTACAAAAGACCTGGGAAAGTGTACTCACCAAGTGTCAGCTTCATACGTGGCGAAGGGTAATGGATTTTTAGTGGACATAAAATCATTAGCATCGCACAACGGTGGGTTGCCAAGTGGTAGATTTTGGTCGCATAAAATAAACTCAAGCCTTATAAAGAGGCCTCTGAGCAAAATTAAATATATTTCACACCCAATAAGGAACGGAACGCTCAGAACCACTGTACTTAAACTGCTTCCCATGAGTAAAAACTGAATTTCAATTTATTTCCTTCATTACTATTAAAGTGGAAAAGCTAAGAGAAAACCGGTTCACTGCGAGGAACACCTTTGTTCACTACTATGGAGCAATGTTTCCCAGGTCTGTTTTACAATGTGTGGAACTGATCTGGTAATGACATTGTGAAAATAATGTACATACTTGGTTGAAATGTATTGAACCGTTTTTACTTCTTGTAGTTTTTCTGTTTTACATGATGACAGGTACAGTGTGTATAATTTCGAATTGGAACTATGTACTATTTTAATGATTGCAATTAATTCAGTTCATGACTAGTGATATGGGCTTTGGTTTCGAACGTGAGACTTTCGTTACACTATCAATCCTCGCCTTCGTTAGTTATATTACGACGCCGTCTTCTTGAACAACTCCTACTCCTTCTTCTCCGTCTTGAACAACTTCTTCTTCTCCTCCTTCTCGAACAACTTCTTCTCCTCCTTCTTGAGCAGCTCCTTCTCCTCCGTCTTGAACAACTTCGTCTTCTCCGTCTTGAACAACTTCGTCTTCTCCGTCTTGAACAACTTCTCCTCCTCCTCCTTGAGCAGCTTCTGCGTCTTGATCTTCTTCGCCGACAAGCAGCACTGACAGTGTTCAAGGGGCCCTCTTCTTTGAAAAATTTGATGAGTTTCACTCGGTCTGCATCAGTTAACTTTATCAACATATCTTCGTCGTTTTTCGTGGTAACAACTTGCGGAAAATTTACTTGGACGTCTAACGAGGGCTTCTCTTCCTTGCTGTGTGTACCTTCTGCTTTTCCCCGTGACGGATACTTGGCGTTTTTCATCGTAAAAATTTGCGCTAATTTTACTTTGGCATTTCCCGAAGTCTCCTCTTCATTACTGTGTGTACTTTTTCCTTTTCCGCGAGGGAAGTTTACGCCATATTTTGGTTCTCCCATTTCGTTATTTGAATATTATAATACTTTAATTTAGAAGTCTTGTTTCCTGTCGAACAGAAAATTTTGATATTGATTTCTGGTTGTTATGGAGGTTGATCGTCATTTAACATGCACATAAATTAAACAAAAGCGAGGGAAAACAAATTGGGTGTAAACTTATGAAAAATAAATTATGATGTGTTGCTTCCGGGTGTTCTTTACTTTAGTTCAAGATGTTCTTACGGAAATATATCCCTCTATCTACTTACGTTGATGAGATACATGTTTGTAGAAATAGTTCTTAGACGTAATTTTCTTGTAAGTGCTCGGAAATTAGAGAATAAAATTGGCTTTAAGCAATGCATAAATTTTTTGAAAACTGATCGCTGAGTGACTTCTGTGACATTCTGCGATCCTTGTCATGCCAAGACATTAAGACTTACATATTGATGTTTGAAGGAAATAAAAAATATAAGTAACGGAACATAAAACAAATAGAGAATAAAATTATTCGCTAGTTTCTACAAGTTAATTTGGTTTAAGAAAAGTTTTAGTGAAATAAACTATAGGCAGAATAAAACTTTTTGGACAAGAGCAACACACCCTTGAAACTTAGCACATAATATTTTAAGTAACATGTGTTTAATCAAGTACCAGTTGCAAAATAAACCTCTCTGTGCTTGGAAGATGATAATTTTTAGGTTATATTTTCAAGTCTGGCGGACGTAAATTGTACTACGTTGGCACTATAGATCACGCTGCGTGTTATTGGACGAATACAGCAAAAACTCAGAAATAAAGTGTTAAATACTGCGTAATTTGAAAGCAGCTGTGCTTTGGATTTTTTGAAATGAATGGCAAATGAAATGAAAATGGGCTGAAGCGAAAACACGAGGGACAACGATAAACAAGGTTATATGTTTACAGTCAATTGCCCTGTTTTGGTGTAACCACCAGACAAAGAATTATTGCATAGTACCAATGTGCATGAACTTTTGGACATTATATATGTATTCTTTAGGTACAGTACGTAATATTAAGTACAATTTTTAGGTCCATGAGAAATTAGGAAAAATAATGCAGCAACCGATATAAGCAGTAAATAGAGCAGTACAAAACATAAAGTTCTAGTACACTTTTGGCCATACGTTGGGGTGTTTTATTGGCATTTCATTGGCTTTATTCAAAACGATATTCGTGTAAAACCCAGGTGAATTGGGAGTATTTGTTCCTGAGGAAGCAGTGAAATCCTATTACCCAAGGCGTATCATAATGGTATTGCAATGACTATAATCTTCACTAAAGTTAAAGGGATATGCAGGTGGGCCGTATTACAGACTCCAGCGAATCCCAAGCTTGCTCCTCATATCTCCCGCGCCTGAACTGAGAACATTGTATCAGCTTATTACTCTCGGATAAATGTTTGAAAAATGGCAGATGCCAATCTGATAATAAGAAAGAATTTTACTTTCTGATCATGACCGCACAAAAATCTTGTCTCTGTGATACTCAGAACACGAACGATGCACGTTTTAGCTTAACATATTATGGTAAAATGTTACTGATAAATATTTGAAATTTACAGCTACCAATCTTACAACAAGAAAGAATTTTATTTTCTAATCATGGCTATACAAAATTTCGGTCTCTATGATACCTAGAACACGAGCGATGCACGTTTTATTTTCACATGTTATGGTTACACGTTACTGATAAATATCTGAGAATTACAGATACCGATATTATAACGAGAAAGAATTTTACCCTCTGATCATAAAAGTACAAAAGTCCGGTCTCTACGATACTTAGAACACGAGCGATGCACGTTTTATGTTCACATGCTATGGTTACACGTTACTGATAAATATCTGAGAATTACAGATACCGATATTATAACAAGAAAGAATTATACTCTCTGATCATAAAAGTACAAAAGTCCGGTCTCTACGATATTTAGAACACGAGCGATGCACGTTTTATCTTCACATGTTATGGTTACACGTTATTGATAAATATCTGAAAATTACAGATACCAATATTATAACAAGAAAGAATTTTACTTCCTGATTATGGACGTACTAAAATCTTGTCTCTATGATACTTAAAGCATGAGCGATGCACGTTTTATCTTCTCATGTTATGGTTAAATGTTACTGATAAATATTTGAAAATTACAGATACCAATATTATAGCAAGAAAAATTTTATTTTCTGGTCATGGCTATACAAAATTTCTGTCTCAATGATACTTAGAAAAGAGTGATGCACGTTTTAGCTTCCCATGTTATGGTTAAATGTTACTGATAAATATTTGAAAATTACAGATACCAATATTTTAGCAAGAAAGAGTTTTACTTTCTGATCATGAACTTACAAAAATCTTTCCTCTGCGTTACTTCTACCGCGAGCGATGCATGTTTTATCTTCACATGGTTATGTTTACCATTACAGGGGACATAAACATAAAGATATCGAGATTTAACTGTATTGGAACACCACAGTGAAGCGAAATAATTATTCATTTATAGATGAGTCGTATTTATTACACATCGGCTTCACTTACGTACCTATTTTGAGGACATGATTCTCAAACCAGCTTTGTATCGTCGGCTCTTAGGCCACTGAATATATGGCAATGACTGAAATATGTATACATCAAAATTATTTTGTTTTCGATGGAAAGTATTATAAACAAATTTCAGGACTAGCTATGGGAAGGCCGCCATCAGTACTTTTGGTCAATTTATACATGAGCTTTTTCGAAACGCATATCACTATAGCCTTCCCTCGTATTTTTAAAACATGGTACAGATACGTAGACGACATGTTTGCAATAGTACCTTACAAACAAATAGATGATGCTTTGAAACTACTCAACCTTCCAGAACCCAGCATGCACTTCACAGTAGAAACACTTGAGGACAGTACTCTACCCTTATTGGACCTTAAAATAACAAAAAGTAATGAAAAACTAGAATTTGATATTCATAGAAAAGCAACACACACAGATAATTACATCAAAGCAAATAATTTCAACCGAATTCCACAGAAAATGCCACCATCAAGTCTCACACACAGATTAATAAATCAACCTCTCAGTCAGCAAGAATATCAAGAAGAATACCATCAAATCTTAAAAACTGCAATTAAAAATGGATATGGATAAAACCTTGTAGACAAAAAACTAAAATTATTCAAACTTCAAAAGAGATAAAAACAGATCACAGCTCTCACACCAATAAAACAAGAAATTAGATTTGTTAAATTTACTTACCACTCCTGGACCACAAAAGTACCAAAAAATATTCAAGAAATACAATATAAAATTGGCACCAAAAGCAATTGCAACATTAAAAACATACTTAACAGTAAAAATACTGATAAGATAAAACCAGAAGAAAAGTCAGGCACTTACAAGATTAAGTGGAAAGACTGTGAAAAGATTTACATAGGGAGGACAAAAAGAAACATAGGCACTAGAAAGAAAGAAAGAACACTTCAGGCACTTAAGATACAAAAATATTGATAAGTCCGCAATTGCAGCTCATTTCTGGTCTGAAAATCATGAAATTGAAGATAACATTGAATTACTAAAATACATACAAAAACATAGTGAACTGGTCATATGGGAGAGAATATACATAGAGAAAAATAACAACTAATGAACTTTGAATTCCCGCCAGAAGAGAATCGCACATTTAAGTTAATCACTAAAACAACAGATGGCAGCAGATACCTCGGAATTGCCCACACCACTGGATCAAGCTTTAGTCGCATAAGAGTCGACGATGCAAACGATGGTTTGCGAAGCATGTCCTCAAAATTGGTACGTAAGTGAAGCCGATGTGTAATAAATACGACTCATCTATAAATTAACACAAAAAACAAAGATGTTATGAATAATCTATGTAATATTACTTACAGTAATGTGGCATGATGCAATGCAGCTAAAATTGATTTAAATATTTTTTATTAGTGAACCTCAAAAACTATTTTTGGTAAAACATCTATATTGAATTTTGGTGGTATGTAACACCTTCTGTATCTCTATGTACGTGTTAGAGAAAGTACAAATTTGACGATTAATTTAGTCTATAGTATTGTTCTTATATCTACAGTAAAATACTGTAATGCTTAAAAAGACATCTCAGTTAAAAGAAGTAGAGAGTAAAGGTTGAAAATAAAGCAAGTTTTGATACTATTTAATTCAAAATGGAGTTTAAGTGGATGATGTAAGCTGTAAATGTTTTATCCAACTACTGTGTGTATATGCAATATTTGGACCAATATATTTTAAAGAATGCAATGCGATCAGAAACATAGTAGGGGTAGTATTTTAGAGTTATAAGGTTGCTTATGGTTTTCTTTGGATCCTAACGGATAAGGATGCAAAGCTTCAACTATATAGGCCAGAGAAGTTGATTTGTATTTTAGATGTTGAATATAAGTCAGTTTCTGGAATCTAATATACATGACTTCGTCAATATCACGCAAAAGTATTACTTGATCAAATTTTAGTAAAAGATGAGATAAATATAAATTATATACAACCCCCCTTAAGATAAAAATTTTAAAACTTTTTATCCCTTCAGAACGCCGTTATGCTTTGTCTTTAAAATCTGCCAAATATGCAATAAAGTGCAGAAATAGTTTCTGTTATGCGTTTTCAACAAAATAGCATTGAAATTTGGTGACATGGATATGTGAAGTGTTTAACGCCCGCTTTCACTACATACGGCACCGCAAGCGATGACACTGATGATACATGAGATGATAAGGGGGCACCGGTGGAATAAGATGGCTGGGTAAACCGGAGATCCCAGAGAAAACCCTCCCCAGCGCCGTGTTGTCCACCACGAATCTCACTTTGCAGTTGCCTGCGATCGATCCCGCGCCGCCTTGGTGAAGCCTTGACATGAATATGAAGAGGAAAACCCTTGTTCTCAATTTTCAAAACTTTGAAGTATTTTGATAGCCTGTGAGCATCTGAAAAAATAGGGAGTTTCATGGTGAGGGAATTTGGTTTAGAGACTCTTGAGAAACTGTGGCTCCATACACAAAAACAGATGGTTCCTTTTTTTTGTATTAGAGAATCATCTTTGTGTCTGCTTGTCTTTCTTTGCGTTATGAATTGTCAACATTGTGAGCCATATAAGAACATGGGCACTGCCATTTCTTGTAAAATTTTAGTTTTGTTTGTTTTGTGGCAGTCATGATACATCTATTTATGGTAACACAAGTGTTTTTAAATTTATTTATGTTATTTTTTATATATTCATATCTAAAATATGATACATTGCAGCCTAGATAGTTAAAATTGTTAAATACTTGTGTGCTAAACCAATTCATTTACACAGTGGCTGTCCTGTTGCCAACTGATGCACCAGAAGACGGAAGATAAACTAGGGGACGAGAATAGTTTTGCCAGAATGACCTTGATGCAGGCCCAGAGACTATACAACCGGCTTTGGAAAGGAATTTGTATAATTGGGGACAAATCTTTAAGCAGAATTTTGTGTATTATTACAGTGAAAATTTGTTCTCAGATAATAAAAATTTACTACTAGTTATTATTAATACTGCCGGCCGTCATAGCCGTGGTCACTAGTGTGTATATCTCTAGCGGCCGCCACATAGAGTGTCACGGGTTCGGATGTTTGATCTTAGTGTATCTGTGGAACATTGCAGAAAACAGTAAAACAAATGGAAAAAATAAGGAAAAAGAAAAATATAATATTAATGCTGTAATTAGCACTAACCGAACCTATCCCATGCCAAATAAAAATAATTTCAAAATATTGCAGTTATAAAAGCATACCTTATCATCATCGTCAACGTCAACTTCAACGTCAACGTCAACGTCAACGTCAACGTCAACGTCAACGTCATCGTCATCGTCATCGTTATCGTCATCGTCATCGTCATCGTCATCGTCATCGTCATCGTCATCGTCATCGTCATCGTCATCGTCATCGTCATCGTCATCGTCATCGTCATCGTCTTCGTCTTCGTCTTCGTCTTCGTCTTCGTCTTCGTCTTCGTCTTCGTCTTCGTCTTCGTCTTCGTCTTCGTCTTCGTCTTCGTCTTCGTCTTCGTCTTCGTCTTCGTCTTCGTCTTCGTCTTCGTCTTCGTTTTCGTCGTCGTCTTCATCTTCATCGTCGTCGTCTTCGTCTTCATCGTCGTCGTCGTCTTCGTCTTCATCGTCGTCGTCGTCTTCGTCTTCATCGTCGTCGTCGTCTTCGTCTTCATCGTCGTCTTCGTCTTCATCGTCGTCGTCGTCTTCATCGTCGTCGTCGTCGTCTTCATCGTCGTCGTCGTCTTCATCGTCGTCGTCGTCGTCTTCATCGTCTTCATCGTCGTCTTCATCGTCTTCATCGTCATTTTCATCGTCTTCATCGTCGTCTTCATCGTCATTTTCATCGTCTTCATCGTCATTTTCATCGTCGTCGTCGTCGTCTTCATCGTCATTTTCATCGTTTCATCGTCATTTTCATCGTCTTCATCGTCATTTTCATCGCCTTCATCGTCATTTTCATCGTCTTCATCGTCATTTTCATCGTCTTCATCGTCATTTTCACCGTCTTCATCGTCATTTTCATCGTCTTCATCGTCATTTTCATCGTCTTCATCGTCATTTTCATCGTCTTCATCGTCATTTTCATCGTCTTCATCGTCATTTTCATCGTCTTCATCGTCATTTTCATCGTCTTCATCGTCATTTTCATCGTCTTCATCGTCATTTTCATCGTCTTCATCGTCATTTTCATCGTCTTCATCGTCATTTTCATCGTCTTCATCGTCATTTTCATCGTCTTCATCGTCATTTTCATCGTCTTCATCGTCATTTTCATCGTCTTCATCGTCATTTTCATCGTCTTCATCGTCATTATCATCGTCTTCATCGTCATTATCATCGTCATCTTCATCGTCATCACTATTATTATCACTATTATTAGAAATACTATTAGTATTAGTATTACTATTGGTATTAGTATTACTATTCTTACTATTAGTATTACTATTCTTACTATTCGTACCATTATTATCAATATTTTTCTTTTTAATTTTTAAGATCAAGCTGTATTCAGGAGAGTCTTGCATTCACATCAAAGCCCTTGAGTTTTAATTTTAGAAAACATTGTTTCAAATAAGGTCTATCATAATCAGTGTGATGATTTACCCACTCTAATCTGGCCAGTTTCCTTACACAATACTATGTCGCTAGTTTGGTTACGCAATGTTAGTAGCTTCAGCAAATAATGTTTTCGCTATTGACAATGCTACAGCAACCTAGGACATGCCCGCCATTCTCCTAGCAAACCACTACCACTAATTTGCAGTTTTACCATAATATTCAAAACAAGGAACACAAACGTATTCTGCAATTACTCATCTGGCGCAGAGTACCAACATTTAGAAATAAAAAGTGAGATCCTGTGTTAGAGCATTGGCAACATGAAAGCAGTCGCTCTGTGAGTAGTAATCTTAGTGAGAACTGAACTATAAAGAAAAATCACACTTCCAGAAATATATGTTGCCCAGCACACACTCATTGTGAAAGCAGGTGCTACTGTTATGCTCATCGAAAACATAAACTTGGGACCAGAAAGATAATTTCACATGGTCATGTGTGCTTAATGTAAACTTCTGTAACATTGCAAGTTATTATGAGAACTGGAAATGGAAATATTGCTTATATTGATGTTCAGCGTCATCAACTTTTCACGGTTTAAGCCATCAAGGCTTGTTCCAGTCTCAAATTTTAAATTAAAAGTGTTGTATCCATCTTTCTCTTGGTCTACCAATATTTCTTGTACCTAATGGTTTGTAATCTAAAACTAATTTTGGAATGCAGCTATCATTCATTCTGTTGACAAGTGCCTTCCAGTATTTCTATATTCTTTTATTCTTTCTGTTAGCTTAAAAATATTCAATTCATTTCGAATGTCCTCACTTCTTTGCTTATCTAAAAGATTATACCCTGCTACATTTCTTAAAAATTTCATTTCCACTGTTTCAATCTTTTGTTCTTTTTCAGTTTTTTTGTTTAAGTCCAAAATTCACTACCATATAATAGTACAGGAACTGCTATTTCTTTATAAAGCTCTAATTTGTTCTCTCTTCTCATACTTTTTAGGATTCTCTTTATGGTGCCACGTATACCAATTAATTTGTGATTTTATTTAAAATGTCAGTATTTTTAAAACAAGAGACATTCCAACCAAGATAATTAAATCAGTTGACTTTGTCAGCGGGTTTTTCTGCTAATAATTTTTGGCTCTTATGAGAATGGATCCCTTGGAGGCTAAAACTTTTGTTCTGTTTATAGATATTCTTTAAATATATTGACAAAGTTATTTAATATATGTAATGCTGTTTGTAGACCACTTTTTGAGCCAGATATGAGAACTTGATCGTCTGCAAATAATAAAGTACATAAATATTTATTCCTAATTATAAAATGCAAATCTAATTTTGTCTGCCTATCGGATACGGCATCGGCAATATAAATATTATAAAGTTACGATGAAAGTGGACACCCTTGTCTTACTCCTTTGTTTATTGTTGCTATTAAATCTCTCTTCATTCTGGTTTCTATCATGATCTTATATTCTACACATAAACTTCTTATCGCTGTTTTGAAATGTTGGGGTACACCTTTCTGTTTCATAACACTCCATAATTTATATGGTTGGTTGCTGGCTAATGCTCATGGAGTTGGAGAATTTCCATTTCCCTTCTGTCATCTCAATTACGTTTGATTAGTTGTGCTGTCAGTTCTCCATCTGTTTTTATCAGGGCACTACACCGGAGCTCGGGTCCCAACACAGTGTGCAGGTCGGGGATTCAAAAATATTAATCCTGTATAGATGAGCAGCCAAACAGTCGTGGCCAGTAATCAGTCAGAGGATGGCAACAGTGCTGCTTCTTAGGTGAACTGGGATGGGATTTTTACTTCCTTGTAGAATTTTCCATTGCTTGTTGGTACTTTTTTCTTTGCATTCTTCTTTCCAGAATAAGTTGATTCTATTGTTTATATGTAGCTTTGATGTGTGGAATGAGTTTTTTTGTTGGCAGCTTTGTTCTATTTGTGTTCCTTTTTTTGCCAAGGAACCGGCTATTTCATTGGCTATAATTCCAGAGTGGGATGGAATCCACTGGAAGTGTACTTCTTTTTTAAGACCTTGTAGTATTTTTAATGAACTGTATTTTTTCAAGTATTCTATTGTTGTTAGGGTACAGTGAGGATAGGCCTTTAGTGATTTAGAATTGCTTAAAATCACTTCTTTAGAGAAAGAGTTCACATGGTTGAAGAGTTGTTTCTGCGAGGTGTTGATTGCTTCTAATTCTGCATCATAGTGGGTTGCTAGTGTACCCAAACAGATGTAAAAATTGAATATTTTACTATGTATTCCTGCCCAAGCATTACTTTCTTTGTCAAATAGGGAGCCGTCTGTGTATATGTGTGACCATGAGTCTTGTGGATAATAAGTTTCAATTGCTTGTAGAGCTAGCATTTTAAGTGTTTCTGCACTTACATCCCTTTTTGGCTCTATATTTTGCAGAAGGTTTACTCTGCTATTTATTTTAGGTTGTGATAGAGGGTAGATTGGAAGTGGAAGATGTTCAATTTTAGTTGTGTCTTCAAGGTTGTATTTTCTGTGTAGGTTATTGGCTTTCTGCATAAATCTTTTCTTTTGTTTTTAAGGTCCTTTCTCTGCTTTTGTAGTTCTTCCAGTGAGTATTAAAGGGGAGCCTTTGTAGTTTCTCATTTAGGAGGAGATTTTGTTTTTCCATTTCATGTTTAATTGGCAAGTTATTTGTAGCAATTTGCAATGCAGTTATTGGTGTCGATTTGACTGCTCCCATTATTAGTCTGAGTGCTTGGTTCTGTAATGTTTCAAGTTGTGCTAGTTTGCTTTGACTTGCTGTAAGTATCACCTCGCTTCCACAGAGGAGTGCTGGTATGATGTAACTTTTATAGGTGGCGTTGAGTGTATTGACGGAGGACTCCAATTTCCTGCCAGCTAGTCTTTTGAGTGTTGTTAATCTCTGAGTGGTCTTATCTATGGTTCCATTAAAGTGGGTCCTCCAAGATAATTTAGAATCGAGTGTTATGCCCAGATATATATAATTTTCTGTTTCTGTTAGTTGCTCACCATTTAGTGTTATTTTGATAAGTGGTTTTGTGTGGCAAAGCGTGAACACTAGGTATTTTGTTTTGGATAAGTTCAGTCATTTCGATAGCTATTTAAATCCGTTTACCTTCTCAAACACCTTCTCAAAATCTATAAATTTTGTGTAAGTCTACATATTGAACTTCCTTTGTTTTTCAATTATCTGATTTACAGTAAATATACAGTTAGAACAAGATCTTCCATTTCTGAATCCATTTTGCACTTCCATAATTATATTTTCCATTATTATATTTAAACGACAATTCAGAATAGATGCATAAATTTTATAGCCTGTATTTAAAATGCTTATGCCTCTATAATTTTTACATTCATGACTATCACCTTTCTTATAAATTGGATATATTTTTGCTATTCTCCATTTTTCTGGAATATGACCGAACTTCCAACATATTATGTCTAATAGTCTGTATTTCAATGGAGTGGAGGCGTAATTAATTAATTCATTATTAAGGTTATCCACTCCAACAGTTTTCTTATTTTAGGGGTTATTAATTTTATTCGTTTCAAAAATAAAATTAATTCTACTGAGAACATGGCTTTCTCTGACGAGGTTATAGTTCCCACCACAGCTAGCATCTGCTGTGACTATAAACATACACATGGCTAAACATTCCACAAACTTACCATCTCTCTTCCTAAGCCAGAGTTTACTCACAGACATCTGCATGTAGCATACAATCCTGTAAAGACTCCAGAAGATGTCAATAAAAAAACATTGTGTACTGTAATAAGACTTCGTGTTGTGGAGTTTATGTAATTAAAACTGGTCCAGATTGTTTAGTGATTGAACCTCATAAAACAATTTGCTCCTGTAAATATCAATCAGATATTGTACAAAAGACCTGGGAAAGTGTACTCACCAAGTGTCAGCTTCATACGTGGCGAAGGGTAATGGATTTTTAGTGGACATAAAATCATTAGCATCGCACAACGGTGGGTTGCCAAGTGGTAGATTTTGGTCGCATAAAATAAACTCAAGCCTTATAAAGAGGCCTCTGAGCAAAACTAAATATATTTCACACCCAATAAGGAACGGAACGCTCAGAACCACTGTACTTAAACTGCGTCCCATGAGTAAAAACTGAATTTCAATTTATTTCCTTCATTACTATTAAAGTGGAAAAGCTAAGAGAAAACCGCTTCACTGCAGTTAAGGGGGCGAGGAACAACTTTGTTCACTACTATGGAGCAATGTTTCCCAGGTCTGTTTTACAATGTGTGGAACTGATCTGGTAATGACATTGTGAAAATAATGTACATACTTGGTTGAAATGTATTGAACCGTTTTTACTTCTTGTAGTTTTTCTGTTTTACATGACGACAGGTACAGTGTGTATAATTTCGAATTGGAACTATGTACTATTTTAATGATTGCAATTAATTCAGTTCATGACTAGTGATATGGGCTTTGGTTTCGAACGTGAGACTTTCGTTACACTATCAATCCTCGCCTTCGGTAGTTATATTACGACGCCGTCTTCTTGAACAACTCCTACTCCTTCTTCTCCGTCTTGAACAACTTCTTCTTCTCCTCCTTCTCGTACAACTTCTTCTCCTCCTTCTTGAGCAGCTCCTTCTCCTCCGTCTTGAACAACTTCGTCTTCTCCGTCTTGAACAACTTCTCCTCCTCCTCCTTGAGCAGCTTCTGCGTCTTGATCTTCTTCGCCGACAAGCAGCACTGACAGTGTTCAAGGGACCCTCTTCTTTGAAAAATTTGATGAGTTTCACTCGGTCTGCATCAGTTAACTTTATCAACATATCTTCGTCGTTTTTCGTGGTAAAAACTTGCGGAAAATTTACTTGGACGTCTAACGAGGGCTTCTCTTCCTTGCTGTGTGTACCTTCTCCTTTTCCCCGTGACGGATACTTGGCGTTTTTCATGGTAAAAATTTGCGCTAATTTTACTTTGGCATTTCCCGAAGTCTCCTCTTCATTACTGTGTGTACTTTTTCCTTTTCCGCGAGGGAAGTTTACGCCATATTTTGGTTCTCCCATTTCGTTATTTGAATATTATAATACTTTAATTTAGAAGTCTTGTTTCCTGTCGAACAGAAAATTTTGATATTGATTTCTAGTTGTTATGGAGGTTGATCGTCATTTAACATGCACATTAATTAAACAAAAGCGAGGGAAAACAAATTGGGTGGAAACTTATGAAAAATAAATTATGATGTGTTGCTTCCGGGTGTTCTTTACTTTAGTTCAAGATGTTCTTACGGAAATATATCCCTCTATCTACTTACGTTGATGAGATACATGTTTGTAGAAATAGTTCTTATACGTAATTTTCTTGTAAGTGCTCGGAAATTAGAGAATAAAATTGGCTTTAAGCAATGCATAAATTTTTTGAAAACTGATCGCTGAGTGACTTCTGTGTCATTCTGCGATCCTTGTCATGCCAAGACATTAAGACTTACATATTGATGTTTGAAGGAAATAAAAAATATAAGTAACGGAACATAAAACAAATAGAGAATAAAATTATTCGCTAGTTTCTACAAGTTAATTTGGTTTAAGAAAAGTTTTAGTGAAATAAACTAGAGGCAGAATAAAACTTTTTGGACAAGAGCAACACACCCTTGAAACTTAGCACACAATATTTTAAGTAACATGTGTTTAATCAAGTACCAGTTGCAAAATAAACCTCTCTGTGCTTGGAAGATGATAATTTTTAGGTTATATTTTCAAGTCTGGCGGACGTAAATTGTACTACGTTGGCACTATAGATCACGCTGCGTGTTATTGGACGAATACAGCAAAAACTCAGAAATAAAGTGTTAAATACTGCGTAATTTGAAAGCAGCTGTGCTTTGGATTTTTTGAAATGAATGGCAAATGAAATGAAAATGGGCTGAAGCGAAAACACGAGGGACAACGGTAAATAAGGTTATATGCTTACAGTCAATTGCCTTGTTTTGGTGTAACCACCAGACAAAGAATTATTGCATAGTACCAATGTGCATGAACTTTTGGACATTATATATGTATTCTTTAGGTACAGTACGTAATATTAAGTACAATTTTTAGGTCCATGAGAAATTAGGAAAAATAATGCAGCAACCGATATAAGCAGTAAATAGAGCAGTACAAAACATAAAGTTCTAGTACACTTTTGGCCATACGTTGGGGTGTTTTATTGGCATTTCATTGGCTTTATTCAAAACGATATTCGTGTAAAACCCAGGTGAATTGGGAGTATTTGTTCCTGAGGAAGCAGTGAAATCCTATTACCCAAGGCGTATCATAATGGTATTGCAATGACTAAAATCTTCTCTAAAGTTAAAGGGATATGCAGGTGGGCCGTATTACAGACTCCAGCGAATCCCAAGCTTGCTCCTCATATCTCCCGCGCCTGAACTGAGAACATTGTATCAGCTTATTACTCTCGGATAAATGTTTGAAAAATGACAGATGCCAATCTGATAATAAGAAAGAATTTTACTTTCTGATCATGACCGCACAAAAATCTTGTCTCTGTGATACTCAGAACACGAACGATGCACGTTTTAGCTTAACATATTATGGTAAAATGTTACTGATAAATATTTGAAATTTACAGATACCAATCTTACAACAAGAAAGAATTTTATTTTCTAATCATGGCTATACAAAATTTCTGTCTCTATGATACCTAGAACACGAGCGATGCACGTTTTATTTTCACATGTTATGGTTACACGTTACTGATAAATATCTGAGAATTACAGATACCGATATTATAACAAAAAAGAATTGTACTCTCTGATCATAAAAGTACAAAAGTCCGGTCTCTACGATATTTAGAACACGAGCGATGTACGTTTTATCTTCACATGTTATGGTTACACGTTACTGATAAATATCTGAGAATTACAGATACCGATATTATAACAAGAAAGAATTTTACCCTCTGATCATAAAAGTATAAAAGTCCGGTCTCTACGATACTTAGAACACGAGCGATGCACGTTTTATCTTCACATGCTATGGTTACACGTTACTGATAAATATCTGAGAATTACAGATACCGATATTATAACAAGAAAGAATTATACTCTCTGATCATAAAAGTACAAAAGTCCGTTCTCTACGATATTTAGAACACGAGCGATGCACGTTTTATCTTCACATGTTGTGGTTACACGTTATTGATAAATATCTGAAAATTACAGATACCAATATTATAACAAGAAAGAATTTTACTTCCTGATCATGGACGTACTAAAATCTTGTCTCTATGATACTTAAAGCATGAGCGATGCACGTTTTATCTTCTCATGTTATGGTTAAATGTTACTGATAAATATTTGAAAATTACAGATACCAATATTATAGCAAGAAAAATTTTATTTTCTGGTCATGGCTATACAAAATTTCTGTCTCAATGATACTTAGAAAAGAGTGATGCACGTTTTAGCTTCCCATGTTATGGTTAAATGTTACTGAAAAATATTTGAAAATTACAGATACCAATATTTTAGCAAGAAAGAGTTTTACTTTCTGATCATGAACTTACAAAAATCTTTCCTCTGCGTTACTTCTACCGCGAGCGATGCATGTTTTATCTTCACATGGTTATGTTTACCATTACATGGTACATAAACATAAAGATATCGAGATTTAACTGTATTGGAACACCACAGTGAAGCGAATTAATTATTCATTTATAGATGAGTCGTATTTATTACACATCGGCTTCACTTACGTACCTATTTTGAGGACATGATTCTCAAACCAGCTTTGTGTCGTCGGCTCTTAGGCCACTGAATATATGGCAATGACTGAAATATGTATACATCAAAATTATTTTGTTTTCGATGGAAAGTATTATAAACAAATTTCAGGACTAGCTATGGGAAGGCCGCCATCAGTACTTTTGGTCAATTTATACATGAGCTTTTTCGAAACGCATATCACTATAGCCTTCCCTCGTATTTTTAAAACATGGTACAGATACGTAGACGACATCTTTGCAATAGTACCTTACAAACAAATAGATGATGCTTTGAAACTACTCAACCTTGAAGAACCCAGCATACACTTCACAGCAGAAACACTTGGGGACTGTACTCTACCTTTATTGGTCCTTAAAATAACAAAAAGCTATGAAAAACTAGAATTCGATATTCATAGAAAAGCAACACACACACACACACACACACACACACACACACACACACACACACACACACACACAGATAATTACATCAAAGCAAATAATTTCAACCGAATTCCACAGAAAATGCCACCATCAAGTCTCACACACAGATTAGTAAATCAACCCCTCAGTCAGCAAGAATATCAAGAAGAATACCATCAAATCTTAAAAACTGCAATTAAAAATGGATATGGATAAAACCTTGTAGACAAAAAACTAAAATTATTCAAACTTCAAAAGAGATAAAAACAGATCACAGCTCTCACACCAAAAAAACAAGAAATTAGATTTGCTAAATTTACTTACCACTCCTGGACCACAAAAGTACCAAAAATATTCAAGAAATACAATATAAAATTGGCACCAAAAGCAATTGCAACATTAAAAACATACTTAACAGTAAGAATTCTGATAAGATAAAACCAGAAGAAAAGTCAGGCACTTACAAGATTAAGTGTGAAGACTGTGAAAAGATTTACATAGGGAGGACAAAAAGAAACATAGGCACTAGAAAGAAAGAAAGAACACTTCAGGCACTTAAGATACAAAAATATTGATAAGTCCGCAATTGCAGCTCATTTCTGCTCTGAAAATCATGAAATTGAAGATAACACTGAATTACTAAAATACATAGAAAAACATAGTGAACTGGTCATATGGGAGAGAATATACATAGAGAAAAAACAACAAATAATGAACTTTGAATTCCCGCCAGAAGAGAATCCCACATTTAAGTTAATCACTAAAACAACAGATGGCAGCAGATACCCCGGTATTGCTCATACCACTGGATCAAGCTTTAGTCGCATAAGAGTCGACGATGCAAACGATGGTTTGCGAAACATGTCCTCAAAATAGGTACGTAAGTGAAGCCGATGTGTAATAAATACGACTCATCTATAAATTAACACACAAAAAAGATGTTATGAATAATCTATGTAATATTACTTACAGTAATGAGGCATGATGCAATGCAGCTAAAATTGATTTAAATATTTTTTATTATTGAACCTCAAAAACTTTTTTGGTAAACATCTATATTGAATTTTGGTGGTATGTAACACCTTCTGTATCTCTATGTACGTGTTAGACAAAGTACAAATTTGACGATTAATTTAGTCTATAGTATTGTTCTTATATCTACAGTAAAATACTGTAATGCTTAAAAAGACATCTCAGTTAAAAGAAGTAGAGAGTAAAGGTTGAAAATAAAGCAAGTTTTGATACTATTTAATTCAAAATGGAGTTTAAGTGGATGATGTAAGCTGTAAATGTTTTATCCAACTACTGTGTGTATATGCAATATTTGGACCAATATATTTTAAAGAATGCAATGCGATCAGAAACATAGTAGGGGTAGTATTTTAGAGTTATAAGGTTGCTTATGGTTTTCTTTGGATCCTAACGGATAAGGATGCAAAGCTTCAACTAGATAGGCCAGAGAAGTTGATTTGTATTTTAGATGTTGAATATAAGTCAGTTTCTGGAATCTAATATACATGACTTCGTCAAAATCACGCAAAAGTATTACTTGATCAAATTTTAGTAAAAGATGAGATAAATATAAATTATATACAACCCCCCTTAAGATAAAAATTTTAAAACTTTTTATCCCTTTAAACGCCGTTATGCTTTGTCTTTAAAATCTGCCAAATATGCAATAAAGTGCAGAAATGGTTTCTGTTATGCGTTTTCAACAAAATAGCATTGAAATTTGGTGACATGAATATGTGAAGTGTTTAACGCCCGCTTTCACTACATACGGTACCGCAGGCGATGACACTGATGATACATGAGATGATAAGGGAGCACCGGTGGAATGAGATGGCTGGGTAAACCGGAGATCCCAGAGTAAACCCTCCCCAGCGCCGTGTTGTCCACCACGAATCTCACTTTGCAGTTGCCTGCGATCGATCCCGCGCTGCCTTGGTGAAGCCTTGACATGAAAATGAAGAGGAAAACCCTTGTTTTCAATTTTCAAAACTTTGAAGTATTTTGATAGCCTGTGAGCATCTGAAAAAATAGGGAGTTTCATGGTGAGGGAATTTGGTTTAGAGACTCTTGAGAAACTGTTGCTCCATACACAAAAACAGATGGTTCCTTTTTTTTGTATTAGAGAATCATCTTTGTGTCTGCTTGTCTTTCTTTGCGTTATGAATTGTCAACATTGTGAGCCATATAAGAACATGGGCACTGCTATTTCTTGTAAAATTTTTGTTTTGTTTGTTTTGTGGCAGTCATGATACATCTATTTATGGTAACACAAGTGTTTTTAAATTTATTTATGTTATTTTTTATATATTCATATCTAAAATATGATACATTGCAGCCTAGATAGTTAAAATTGTTAAATACTTGTGTGCTAAACCAATTCATTTACACAGTGGCTGTCCTGTTGCCAACTGATGCACCAGAAGACGGAAGATAAACTAGGGGACGAGAATAGTTTTGCCAGAATGACCTTGATGCAGGCCCAGAGACTATACAACCGGCTTTGGAAAGGAATTTGTATAATTGGGGACAAATCTTTAAGCAGAATTTTGTGTATTATTACAGTGAAAATTTGTTCTCAGATAATAAAAATTTACTACTAGTTATTATTAATACTGCCGGCCGTCATAGCCGTGGTCACTAGTGTGTATATCTCTAGCGGCCGCCACATAGAGTGTCACGGGTTCGGATGTTTGATCTTAGTGTATCTGTGGAACATTGCAGAAAACAGTAAAACAAATGGAAAAAAAGTAAGGAAAAAGAAAAATATAATATTAATGCTGTAATTAGCACTAACCGAAGCTATCCCATGCCAAATAAAAATAATTTCAAAATATTGCAGTTATAAAAGCATACCTTATCATCATCGTCAACGTCGTCAACTTCAACGTCAACGTCAACGTCAACGTCAACGTCAACGTCAACGTCAACGTCATCGTCATCGTCATCGTCATCGTCATCGTCATCGTCATCGTCATCGTCATCGTCTTCGTCTTCGTCTTCGTCTTCGTCTTCGTCTTCGTCTTCGTCTTCGTCTTCGTCTTCGTCTTCGTCTTCGTCTTCGTCTTCGTCTTCGTCTTCGTCTTCGTCATCGTCATCGTCATCGTCATCGTCATCGTCATCGTCATCGTCATCGCCATCGCCATCGCCATCGCCATCGCCATCGCCATCGCCATCGCCATCGCCATCGCCATCGCCATCGCCATCGCCATCGCCATCGCCATCGCCATCGCCATCGCCATCGCCATCGCCATCGCCATCGCCATCGCCATCGCCATCGCCATCGCCATCGCCATCGCCATCGCCATCGCCATCGTCATCGTCTTCGTCTTCGTCTTCGTCATCGTCTTCGTCTTCGTCATCGTCTTCGTCATCGTCTTCGTCATCGTCTTCGTCTTCGTCTTCGTCTTCGTCTTCGTCTTCGTCTTCGTCTTCGTCTTCGTCTTCGTCTTCGTCTTCGTCTTCGTCTTCGTCTTCGTCTTCGTCTTCGTCTTCGTCTTCGTCTTCGTCTTCGTCTTCGTCTTCGTCATCGTCATCGTCATCGTCATCGTCATCGTCATCGTCATCGTCATCGTCATCGTCATCGTCATCGTCATCGTCATCGTCATCGTCATCGTCATCGTCATCGTCATCGTCATCGTCATCGTCATCGTCATCGTCATCGTCATCGTCTTCGTCTTCGTCTTCGTCATCGTCTTCGTCTTCGTCTTCGTCTTCGTCTTCGTCTTCGTCTTCGTCTTCGTCTTCGTCTTCGTCTTCGTCTTCGTCTTCGTCTTCGTCTTCGTCTTCGTCTTCGTCTTCGTCTTCGTCTTCGTCTTCGTCTTCGTCGTCGTCTTCGTCTTCGTCTTCGTCGTCGTCGTCGTCTTCGTCTTCATCGTCATTTTCATCGTCTTCATCGTCATTTTCATCGTCTTCATCGTCATTTTCATCGTCTTCATCGTCATTTTCATCGTCTTCATCGTCATTTTCATCGTCTTCATCGTCATTTTCATCGTCTTCATCGTCATTTTCATCGTCTTCATCGTCATTTTCATCGTCTTCATCGTCATTTTCATCGTCTTCATCGTCATTTTCATCGTCTTCATCGTCATTTTCATCGTCTTCATCGTCATTTTCATCGTCTTCATCGTCATTATCATCGTCTTCATCGTCATTATCATCATCATTATCATCGTCATCTTCATCGTCATCACTATTATTATCACTATTATTAGAAATACTATTAGTATTAGTATTACTATTGGTATTAGTATTACTATTCTTACTATTAGTATTACTATTCTTACTATTCGTACCATTATTATCAATATTTTTCTTTTTAATTTTTAAGATCAAGCTGTATTCAGGAGAGTCTTGCATTCACATCAAAGCCCTTGAGTTTTAATTTTAGAAAACATTGTTTCAAATAAGGTCTATCATAATCAGTGTGATGATTTACCCACTCTAATCTGGCCAGTTTCCTTACACAATACTATGTCGCTAGTTTGGTTACACAATGTTAGTAGCTTCAGCAAATAATGTTTTCGCTATTGACAATGCTACAGCAACCTAGGACATGCCCGCCATTCTCCTAGCAAACCACTACCACTAATTTGCAGTTTTACCATAATATTCAAAACAAGGAACACAAACGTATTCTGCAATTACTCATCTGGCGCAGAGTACCAACATTTAGAAATAAAAAGTGAGATCCTGTGTTAGAGCATTGGCAACATGAAAGCAGTCGCTCTGTGAGTAGTAATCTTAGTGAGAACTGAACTATAAAGAAAAATCACACTTCCAGAAATATATGTTGCCCACCACACACTCATTGTGAAAGCTGGTGCTAGTGTTATGCTCATCGAAAACATAAACTTGGGACCAGAAAGATAATTTCACATGGTCATGTGTGCTTAATGAAAACTTCTGTAACATTGCAAGTTATTATGAGAACTGGAAATGGAAATATTGCTTTTATTGATGTTCAGCGTCATCAACTTTTCACGGTTTAAGCCATCAAGGCTTGTTCCAATCTCAAATTTTAAATTAAAAGTGTTGTATCCATCTTTCTCTTGGTCTACCAATATTTCTTGTACCTAATGGTTTGTAATCTAAAACTAATTTTGGAATGCAGCTATCATTCATTCTGTTGACAAGTGCCTTCCAGTATTTCTATATTCTTTTATTCTTTCTGTTAGCTTAAAAATATTCAATTCATTTCGAATGTCCTCACTTCTTTGCTTATCTAAAAGATTATACCCTGCTACATTTCTTAAAAATTTCATTTCCACTGTTTCAATCTTTTGTTCTTTTTCAGTTTTTTTGTTTAAGTCCAAAATTCACTACCATATAATAGTACAGGAACTGCTATTTCTTTATAAAGCTTTAATTTGTTCTCTCTTCTCATACTTTTTAGGATTCTCTTTATGGTGCCACGTATACCAAATAATTTGTGATTTTATTTAAAATGTCAGTATTTTTAAAACAAGAGACATTCCAACCAAGATAATTAAATCAGTTGACTTTGTCAGCGGGTTTTTCTGCTAATAATTTTTGGCTCTTATGAGAATGGATCCCTTGGAGGCTAAAACTTTTGTTCTGTTTATAGATATTCTTTAAATATATTGACAGGGTTATTTAATATATGTAATGCTGTTTGTAGACCACTTTTTGAGCCAGATATGAGAACTTGATCGTCTGCAAATAATAAAGTACATAAATATTTATTCCTAATTATAAAATGCAAATCTAATTTTGTCTGCCTATCGGATACGGCATCGGAAATATAAATATTATAAAGTTACGATGAAAGTGGACACCCTTGTCTTACTCCTTTGTTTATTGTTGCTATTAAATCTCTCTTCATTCTGGTTTCTATCATGATCTTATATTCTACACATAAACTTCTTATCGCTGTTTTGAAATGTTGGGGTACACCTTTCTCTTTCATAATACTCCATAATTTATATGGTTGGTTGCTTGCTAATGCTCATGGAGTTGGAGAATTTCCATTTCCCTTCTGTCATCTCAATTACGTTTGATTAGTTGTGCTGTCAGTTCTCCATCTGTTTTTATCAGGGCACTACACCGGAGCAGATGATCTCTATCAATCAATGAGCTCGGGTCCCAACACAGTGTGCAGGTCGGGGATTCAAAAATATTAATCCTGTATAGATGAGCAGCCAAACAGTCGTGGCCAGTAATCAGTCAGAGGATGGCAACAGTGCTGCTTCTTAGGTGAACTGGGATGGGATTTTTACTTCCTTGTAGAATTTTCCATTGCTTGTTGGTACTTTTTTCTTTGCATTCTTCTTTCCAGAATAAGTTGATTCTATTGTTTATATGTAGCTTTGATGTGTGGAATGAGTTTTTTTGTTGGCAGCTTTGTTCTATTTGTGTTCCTTTTTTTGCCAAGGAACCGGACATTTCATTGGCTATAATTCCAGAGTGGGATGGAATCCACTGGAAGTGTACTTCTTTTTTAAGACCTTGTAGTATTTTTAATGAACTGTATTTTTTCAAGTATTCTATTGTTGTTAGGGTACAGTGAGGATAGGCCTTTAGTGATTTAGAATTGCTTAAAATCACTTCTTTAGAGAAAGAGTTCACATGGTTGAAGAGTTGTTTCAGCGAGGTGTTGATTGCTTCTAATTCTGCATCATAGTGGGTTGCTAGTGTACCCAAACAGATGTAAAAATTGAATATTTTACTATGTATTCCTGCCCAAGCATTACTTTCTTTGTCAAATAGGGAGCCGTCTGTGTATATGTGTGACCATGAGTCTTGTGGATAATAAGTTTCAATTGCTTCTAGAGCTAGCATTTTAAGTGTTTCTGCACTTACATCCCTTTTTGGCTCTATATTTTGCAGAAGGTTTACTCTGCTATTTATTTTAGGTTGTGATAGAGGGCAGATTGGAAGTGGAAGATGTTCAATTTTAGTTGTGTCTTCAAGGTTGTATTTTCTGTGTAGGTTATTGGCTTTCTGCATAAATCTTTTCTTTTGTTTTTAAGGTCCTTTCTCTGCTTTTGTAGTTCATCCAGTGAGTATTAAAGGGGAGCCTTTGTAGTTTCTCATTTAGGAGGAGATTTTGGTTTTCCATTTCATGTTTAATTGGCAAGTTATTTGTAGCAATTTGCAATGCAGTTATTGGTGTCGATTTGACTGCTCCCATTATTAGTCTGAGTGCTTGGTTCTGTAATGTTTCAAGTTGTGCTAGTTTGCTTTGACTTGCTGTAAGTATCACCTCGCTTCCACAGAGGAGTGCTGGTTTGATGTAACTTTTATAGGTGGTGTTGAGTGTATTGACGGAGGACTCCAATTTCCTGCCAGCTAGTCTTTTGAGTGTTGTTAATCTCTGAGTGGTCTTATCTATGGTTCCATTAAAGTGGGTCCTCCAAGATAATTTAGAATCGAGTGTTATGCCCAGATATATATAATTTTCTGTTTCTGTTAGTTGCTCACCATTTAGTGTTATTTTGATAAGGGGTTTTGTGTGGCAAAGCGTGAACACTAGGTATTTTGTTTTGGATAAGTTCAGTCATTTCGATAGCTATTTAAATCCGTTTACCTTCTCAAACACCTTCTCAAAATCTATAAATTTTGTGTAAGTCTACATATTGAACTTCCTATGTTTTTCAATTATCTGATTTACAGTAAAAGTTAGAACAAGATCTTCCATTTCTGAATCCATTTTGCACTTCCATAATTATATTTTCCATTATTATATTTAAACGACAATTCAGAATAGATGCATAAATTTTATAGCCTGTATTTAAAATGCTTATGCCTCTATAATTTTTACATTCATGACTATCACCTTTCTTATAAATTGGATATATTTTTGCTATTCTCCATTTTTCTGGAATATGACCGAACTTCCAACATATTAAGTCTAATAGTCTGTATTTCAATGGAGTGGAGGCGTAATTAATTAATTCATTATTAAGGTTATCCACTCCAACAGTTTTCTTATTTTAGGGGTTATTAATTTTATTCGTTTCAAAAATAAAATTAATTCTACTGAGAACATGGCTTTCTCTGACGAGGTTATAGTTCCCACCACAGCTAGCATCTGCTGTGACTATAAACATACACATGGCTAAACATTCCACAAACTTACCATCTCTTTTCCTAAGCCAGAGTTTACTCACAGACATCTGCATGTAGCATACAATCCTGTAAAGACTCCAGAAGATGTCAATAAAAAAACATTGTGTACTGTAATAAGACTTCGTGTTGTGGAGTTTATGTAATTAAAACTGGTCCAGATTGTTTAGTGATTGAACCTCATAAAACAATTTGCTCCTGTAAATATCAATCAGAACAAAAGACCTGGGAAAGTGTACTCACCAAGTGTCAGCTTCATACGTGGCGAAGGGTAATGGATTTTTAGTGGACATAAAATCATTAGCATCGCACAACGGTGGGTTGCCAAGTGGAAGATTTTGGTCGCATAAAATAAACTCAAGCCTTATAAAGAGGCCATTGAGCAAAATTAAATATATTTCACACCCAATAAGGAACGGAACGCTCAGAACCACTGTACTTAAACTGCGTCCCATGAGTAAAAACTGAATTTCAATTTATTTCCTTCATTACTATTAAAGTGGAAAAGCTAAGAGAAAACCGGTTCACTGCAGTTAAGGGGGCGAGGAACAACTTTGTTCACTACTATGGAGCAATGTTTCCCAGGTCTGTTTTACAATGTGTGGAACTGATCTGGTAATGACATTGTGAAAATAATGTACATATTTGGTTGAAATGTATTGAACCGTTTTTACTTCTTGTAGTTTTTCTGTTTTACATGATGACAGGTACAGTGTGTATAATTTCGAATTGGAACTATGTACTATTTTAATGATTGCAATTAATTCAGTTCATGACTAGTGATATGGGCTTTGGTTTCGAACGTGAGACTTTCGTTACACTATCAATCCTCGCCTTCGGTAGTTATATTACGACGCCGTCTTCTTGAACAACTCCTACTCCTTCTTCTCCGTCTTGAACAACTTCTTCTTCTCCTCCTTCTCGAACAACTTCTTCTCCTCCTTCTTGAGCAGCTCCTTCTCCTCCGTCTTGAACAACTTCGTCTTCTCCGTCTTGAACAACTTCGTCTTCTCCGTCTTGAACAACTTCTCCTCCTCCTCCTTGAGCAGCTTCTGCGTCTTGATCTTCTTCGCCGACAAGCAGCACTGACAGTGTTCAAGGGACCCTCTTCTTTGAAAAATTTGATGAGTTTCACTCGGTCTGCATCAGTTAACTTTATCAACATATCTTCGTCGTTTTTCGTGGTAAAAACTTGCGGAAAATTTACTTGGACGTCTAACGAGGGCTTCTCTTCCTTGCTGTGTGTACCTTCTCCTTTTCCCCGTGACGGATACTTGGCGTTTTTCATGGTAAAAATTTGCGCTAATTTTACTTTGGCATTTCCCGAAGTCTCCTCTTCATTACTGTGTGTACTTTTTCCTTTTCCGCGAGGGAAGTTTACGCCATATTTTGGTTCTCCCATTTCGTTATTTGAATATTATAATACTTTAATTTAGAAGTCTTGTTTCCTGTCGAACAGAAAATTTTGATATTGATTTCTGGTTGTTATGGAGGTTGATCGTCGTTTAACATGCACATAAATTAAACAAAAGCGAGGGAAAACAAATTGGGTGGAAACTTATAAAAAATAAATTATGATGTGTTGCTTCCGGGTGTTCTTTACTTTAGTTCAAGATGTTCTTACGGAAATATATCCCTCTATCTACTTACGTTGATGAGATACATGTTTGTAGAAATAGTTCTTATACGTAATTTTCTTGTAAGTGCTCGGAAATTAGAGAATAAAATTGGCTTTAAGCAATGCATAAATTTTTTGAAAACTGATCGCTGAGTGACTTCTGTGACATTCTGCGATCCTTGTCATGCCAAGACATTAAGACTTACATATTGATGTTTGAAGGAAATAAAAAATATAAGTAACGGAAGATAAAACAAATAGAGAATAAAATTATTCGCTAGTTTCTACAAGTTAATTTGGTTTAAGAAAAGTTTTAGTGAAATAAACTAGAGGCAGAATAAATCTTTTTGGACAAGAGCAACACACCCTTGAAACTTAGCACACAATATTTTAAGTAACATGTGTTTAATCAAGTACCAGTTGCAAAATAAACCTCTCTGTGCTTGGAAGATGATAATTTTTAGGTTATATTTTCAAGTCTGGCGGACGTAAATTGTACTACGTTGGCACTATAGATCACGCTGCGTGTTATTGGACGAATACAGCAAAAACTCAGAAATAAAGTGTTAAATACTGCGTAATTTGAAAGCAGCTTTGCTTTGGATTTTTTGAAATGAATGGCAAATGAAATGAAAATGGGCTGAAGCGAAAACACGAGGGACAACGATAAACAAGGTTATATGTTTACAGTCAATTGCCTTGTTTTGGTGTAACCACCAGACAAAGAATTATTGCATAGTACCAATGTGCATGAACTTTTGGACATTATATATGTATTCTTTAGGTACAGTACGTAATATTAAGTACAATTTTTAGGTCCATGAGAAATTAGGAAAAATAATGCAGCAACCGATATAAGCAGTAAATAGAGCAGTACAAAACATAAAGTTCTAGTACCCTTTTGGCCATACGTTGGGGTGTTTTATTGGCATTTCATTGGCTTTATTCAAAACGATATTCGTGTAAAACCCAGGTGAATTGGGAGTATTTGTTCCTGAGGAAGCAGTGAAATCCTATTACCCAAGGCGTATCATAATGGTATTGCAATGACTATAATCTTCTCTAAAGTTAAAGGGATATGCAGGTGGGCCGTATTACAGACTCCAGCGAATCCCAAGCTTGCTCCTCATATCTCCCGCGCCTGAACTGAGAACATTGTATCAGCTTATTACTCTCGGATAAATGTTTGAAAAATGGCAGATGCCAATCTGATAATAAGAAAGAATTTTACTTTCTGATCATGACCGCACAAAAATCTTGTCTCTGTGATACTCAGAACACGACCGATGCACGTTTTAGCTTAACATATTATGGTAAAATGTTACTGATAAATATTTGAAATTTACAGATACCAATCTTACAACAAGAAAGAATTTTATTTTCTAATCATGGCTATACAAAATTTCTGTCTCTATGATACCTAGAACACGAGCGATAAACGTTTTATTTTCACATGTTATGGTTACACGTTACTGATAAATATCTGAGAATTACAGATACCGATATTATAACAAAAAAGAATTGTACTCTCTGATCATAAAAGTACAAAAGTCCGGTCTCTACGATATTTAGAACACGAGCGATGTACGTTTTATCTTCACATGTTATGGTTACACGTTACTGATAAATATCTGAGAATTACAGATACCGATATTATAACAAGAAAGAATTTTACCCTCTGATCATAAAAGTACAAAAGTCCGGTCTCTACGATACTTAGAACACGAGCGATGCACGTTTTATCTTCACATGCTATGGTTACTCGTTACTGATAAATATCTGAGAATTACAGATACCGATATTATAACAAGAAAGAATTATACTCTCTGATCATAAAAGTACAAAAGTCCGGTCTCTACGATATTTAGAACACGAGCGATGCACGTTTTATCTTCACATGTTATGGTTACACGTTATTGATAAATATCTGAAAATTACAGATACCAATATTATAACAAGAAAGAATTTTACTTCCTGATCATGGACGTACTAAAATCTTGTCTCTATGATACTTAAAGCATGAGCGATGCACGTTTTATCTTCTCATGTTATGGTTAAATGTTACTGATAAATATTTGAAAATTACAGATACCAATATTATAGCAAGAAAAATTTTATTTTCTGGTCATGGCTATACAAAATTTCTGTCTCAATGATACTTAGAAAAGAGTGATGCACGTTTTAGCTTCCCATGTTATGGTTAAATGTTACTGATAAATATTTGAAAATTACAGATACCAATATTTTAGCAAGAAAGAGTTTTACTTTCTGATCATGAACTTACAAAAATCTTTCCTCTGCGTTACTTCTACTGCGAGCGATGCATGATTGATCTTCACATGGTTATGTTTACCATTACAGCGTACATAAACATAAAGATATCGAGATTTAACTGTATTGGAACACCACAGTGAAGCGAAATAATTATTCATTTATAGATGAGTCGTATTTATTACACATCGGCTTCACTTACGTACCTATTTTGAGGACATGATTCTCAAACCAGCTTTGTATCGTCGGCTCTTAGGCCACTGAATATATGGCAATGACTGAAATATGTATACATCAAAATTATTTTGTTTTCGATGGAAAGTATTATAAACAAATTTCAGGACTAGCTATGGGAAGGCCGCCATCAGTACTTTTGGTCAATTTATACATGAGCTTTTTCGAAACGCATATCACTATAGCCTTCCCTCGTATTTTTAAAACATGGTACAGATACGTAGACGACATCTTTGCAATAGTACCTTACAAACAAATAGATGATGCTTTGAAACTACTCAACCTTGAAGAACCCAGCATACACTTCACAGCAGAAACACTTGAGGACTGTACTCTACCTTTATTGGTCCTTAAAATAACAAAAAGCTATGAAAAACTAGAATTCGATATTCATAGAAAAGCAACACACACACACACACACACACACACACACACACACACACACACACACACACACACACACACACACACACACACACACACACACACACACACACACACACACACACACACACACACACACACACACACACACACACACACACACACACACACACACACACACACACACACACACACACACACACACACACACACACACACACACACACACACACACACACACACACACACACACACACACACACACACACACAGATAATTACATCAAAGCAAATAATTTCAACCGAATTCCACAGAAAATGCCACCATCAAGTCTCACACACAGATTAGTAAATCAACCCCTCAGTCAGCAAGAATATCAAGAAGAATACCATCAAATCTTAAAAACTGCAATTAAAAATGGATATGGATAAAACCTTGTAGACAAAAAACTAAAATTATTCAAACTTCAAAAGAGATAAAAACAGATCACAGCTCTCACACCAATAAAACAAGTACCAAAAATATTCAAGAAATACAATATAAAATTGGCACCAAAAGCAATTGCAACATTAAAAACATACTTAACAGTAAAAATTCTGATAAGATAAAACCAGAAGAAAAGTCAGGCACTTACAAGATTAAGTGTGAAGACTGTGAAAAGATTTACATAGGGAGGACAAAAAGAAACATAGGCACTAGAAAGAAAGAAAGAAAGAACACTTCAGGCACTTAAGATACAAAAATATTGATAAGTCCGCAATTGCAGCTCATTTCTGGTCTGAAAATCATGAAATTGAAGATAACACTGAATTACTAAAATACATGAAAAACATAGTGAACTGGTCATATGGGAGAGAATATACATAGAGGAAAAACGACAAATAATGAACTTTGAATTCCCGCCAGAAGAGAATCCCACATTTAAGTTAATCACTAAAACAACAGATGGCAGCAGATACCCCGGTATTGCTCATACCACTGGATCAAGCTTTAGTCGCATAAGAGTCGACGATGCAAACGATGGTTTGCCAAACATGTCCTCAAAATAGGTACGTAAGTGAAGCCGATGTGTAATAAATACGACTCATCTATAAATTAACACAAAAAACAAAGATGTTATGAATAATCTATGTATTATTACTTACAGTAATGGGGCATGATGCAATGCAGCTAAAATTGATTTAAATATTTTTTATTATTGAACCTCAAAAACTTTTTTGGTAAACATCTATATTGAATTTTGGTGGTATGTAACACCTTCTGTATCTCTATGTACGTGTTAGAGAAAGTACAAATTTGACGATTAATTTAGTCTATAGTATTGTTCTTATATCTACAGTAAAATACTGTAATGCTTAAAAAGACATCTCAGTTAAAAGAAGTAGAGAGTAAAGGTTGAAAATAAAGCAAGTTTTGATACTATTTAATTCAAAATGGAGTTTAAGTGGATGATGTAAGCTGTAAATGTTTTATCCAACTACTGTGTGTATATGCAATATTTGGACCAATATATTTTAAAGAATGCAATGCGATCAGAAACATAGTAGGGGTAGTATTTTAGAGTTATAAGGTTGCTTATGGTTTTCTTTGGATCCTAACGGATAAGGATGCAAAGCTTCAACTAGATAGGCCAGAGAAGTTGATTTGTATTTTAGATGTTGAATATAAGTCAATTTCTGGAATCTAATATACATGACTTCGTCAAAATCACGCAAAAGTATTACTTGATCAAATTTTAGTAAAAGATGAGATAAATATAAATTATATACAACCCCCCTTAAGATAAAAATTTTAAAACTTTTTATCCCTTTAAACGCCGTTATGCTTTGTCTTTAAAATCTGCCAAATATGCAATAAAGTGCAGAAATGGTTTCTGTTATGCGTTTTCAACAAAATAGCATTGAAATTTGGTGGCATGAATATGTGAAGTGTTTAACGCCCGCTTTCACTACATACGGCACCGCAGGCGATGACACTGATGATACATGAGATGATAAGGGAGCACCGGTGGAATGAGATGGCTGGGTAAACCGGAGATCCCAGAGAAAACCCGCCCCAGCGCCGTGTTGTCCACTACGAATCTCACTTTGCAGTTGCCTGCGATCGATCCCGCGCCGCCTTGGTGCGGCCTTGACATGAATATGAAGAGGAAAACCCTTGTTCTCAATTTTCAAAACTTTGAAGTATTTTGATAGCCTGTGAGCATCTGAAAAAATAGGGAGTTTCATGGTGAGGGAATTTGGTTTAGAGACTCTTGAGAAACTGTTGCTCCATACACAAAAACAGATGGTTCCTTTTTTTTGTATTAGAGAATCATCTTTGTGTCTGCTTGTCTTTCTTTGCGTTATGAATTGTCAACATTGTGAGCCATATAAGAACATGGGCACTGCTATTTCTTGTAAAATTTTAGTTTTGTTTGTTTTGTGGCAGTCATGATACATCTATTTATGGTAACACAAGTGTTTTTAAATTTATTTATGTTATTTTTTATATATTCATATCTAAAATATGATACATTGCAGCATAGATAGTTAAAATTGTTAAATACTTGTGTGCTAAACCAATTCATTTACACAGTGGCTGTCCTGTTGCCAACTGATGCACCAGAAGACGGAAGATAAACTAGGGGACGAGAATAGTTTTGCCAGAATGACCTTGATGCAGGCCCAGAGACTATACAACCGGCTTTGGAAAGGAATTTGTATAATTGGGGACAAATCTTTAAGCAGAATTTTGTGTATTATTACAGTGAAAATTTGTTCTCAGATAATAAAAATTTACTACTAGTTATTATTAATACTGCCGGCCGTCATAGCCGTGGTCACTAGTGTGTATATCTCTAGCGGCCGCCACATAAGGTGTCACGGGTTCGGATGTTTGATCTTAGTGTATCTGTGGAACATTGCAGAAAACAGTAAAACAAATGGAAAAAATAAGGAAAAAGAAAAATATAATATTAATGCTGTAATTAGCACTAACCGAACCTATCCCATGCCAAATAAAAATAATTTCAAAATATTGCAGTTATAAAAGCATACCTTATCATCATCGTCAACGTCGTCAACTTCAACGTCAACGTCAACGTCAACGTCAACGTCATCGTCATCGTCATCGTCAACGTCATCGTCATCGTCATCGTCATCGTCATCGTCATCGTCATCGTCTTCGTCTTCGTCTTCGTCTTCGTCTTCGTCTTCGTCTTCGTCTTCGTCTTCGTCTTCGTCTTCGTCTTCGTCTTCGTCTTCGTCTTCGTCTTCGTCTTCGTCTTCGTCTTCGTCATCGTCATCGTCATCGTCATCGTCATCGTCATCGTCATCGTCATCGTCATCGTCATCGTCATCGTCATCGTCATCGTCATCGTCATCGTCATCGTCATCGTCATCGTCATCGTCTTCGTCTTCGTCTTCGTCTTCGTCTTCGTCTTCGTCTTCGTCTTCGTCTTCGTCTTCGTCTTCGTCTTCGTCTTCGTCTTCGTCTTCGTCTTCGTCTTCGTCTTCGTCTTCGTCTTCGTCTTCGTCTTCGTCTTCGTCTTCGTCTTCGTCTTCGTCTTCGTCTTCGTCTTCGTCTTCGTCTTCGACTTCGTCTTCGTCTTCGTCTTCGACTTCGTCATGGTCATGGTCATGGTCATGGTCATGGTCATGGTCATGGTCATGGTCATGGTCATGGTCATGGTCATGGTCATGGTCATGGTCATGGTCATGGTCATGGTCATGGTCATGGTCATGGTCATGGTCATGGTCATGGTCATGGTCATGGTCATGGTCATGGTCATGGTCATGGTCATGGTCATGGTCGTCGTCGTCGTCGTCGTCGTCGTCGTCGTCTTCATCGTCGTCGTCGTCGTCTTCATCGTCGTCGTCGTCGTCTTCATCGTCGTCGTCGTCGTCATCTTCATCATCATCACTATTAATATCACTATTATTAGAAATACTATTAGTATTAGTATTACTATTGGTATTAGTATTACTATTCTTACTATTAGTATTACTATTCTTACTATTCGTACCATTATTATCACTATTTTTCTTTTTAATTTTTAAGATCAAGCTGTATTCAGGAGAGTCTTGCATTCACATCAAAGCCCTTGAGTTTTAATTTTAGAAAACATTGTTTCAAATAAGGTCTATCATAATCAGTGTGATGATTTACCCACTCTAATCTGGCCAGTTTCCTTACACAATACTATGTCGCTAGTTTGGTTACGCAATGTTAGTAGCTTCAGCAAATAATGTTTTCGCTATTGACAATGCTACAGCAACCTAGGACATGCCCGCCATTCTCCTAGCAAACCACTACCACTAATTTGCAGTTTTACCATAATATTCAAAACAAGGAACACAAACGTATTCTGCAATTACTCATCTGGCGCAGAGTACCAACAGTTAGAAATAAAAAGTGAGATCCTGTGTTAGAGCATTGGCAACATGAAAGCAGTCGCTCTGTGAGTAGTAATCTTAGTGAGAACTGAACTATAAAGAAAAACCACACTTCCAGAAATATATGTTGCCCACCACACACTCATTGTGAAAGCTGGTGCTACTGTTATGCTCATCGAAAACATAAACTTGGGACCAGAAAGATAATTTCACATGGTCATGTGTGCTTAATGTAAACTTCTGTAACATTGCAAGTTATTATGAGGACTGGAAATGGAAATATTGCTTATATTGATGTTCAGCGTCATCAACTTTTCACGGTTTAAGCCATCAAGGCTTGTTCCAGTCTCAAATTTTAAATTAAAAGTGTTGTATCCATCTTTCTCTTGGTCTACCAATATTTCTTGTACCTAATGGTTTGTAATCTAAAACTAATTTTGGAATGCAGCTATCATTCATTCTGTTGACAAGCCCCTTCCAGTATTTCTATATTCTTTTATTCTTTCTGTTAGCTTAAAAATATTCAATTCATTTCGAATGTCCTCACTTCTTTGCTTATCTAAAAGATTATACCCTGCTACATTTCTTAAAAATTTCATTTCCACTGTTTCAATCTTTTGTTCTTTTTCAGTTTTTTTGTTTAAGTCCAAAATTCACTACCATATAATAGTACAGGAACTGCTATTTCTTTATAAAGCTTTAATTTGTTCTCTCTTCTCATACTTTTTAGGATTCTCTTTATGGTGCCACGTATACCAATTAATTTGTGATTTTATTTAAAATGTCAGTATTTTTAAAACAAGAGACATTCCAACCAAGATAATTAAATCAGTTGACTTTGTCAGCGGGTTTTTCTGCTAATAATTTTTGGCTCTTATGAGAATGGATCCCTTGGAGGCTAAAACTTTTGTTCTGTTTATAGATATTCTTTAAATATATTGACAGGGTTATTTAATATATGTAATGCTGTTTGTAGACCACTTTTTGAGCCAGATATGAGAACTTGATCGTCTGCAAATAATAAAGTACATAAATATTTATTCCTAATTATAAAATGCAAATCTAATTTTGTCTGCCTATCGGATACGGCATCGGAAATATAAATATTATAAAGTTACGATGAAAGTGGACACCCTTGTCTTACTCCTTTGTTTATTGTTGCTATTAAATCTCTCTTCATTCTGGTTTCTATCATGATCTTATATTCTACACATAAACTTCTTATCGCTGTTTTGAAATGTTGGGGTACACCTTTCTGTTTCATAACACTCCATAATTTATATGGTTGGTTGCTGGCTAATGCTCATGGAGTTGGAGAATTTCCATTTCCCTTCTGTCATCTCAATTACGTTTGATTAGTTGTGCTGTCAGTTCTCCATCTGTTTTTATCAGGGCACTACACCGGAGCAGATGATCTCTATCCATCAATGAGCTCGGGTCCCAACACAGTGTGCAGGTCGGGGATTCAAAAATATTAATCCTGTATAGATGAGCAGCCAAACAGTCGTGGCCAGTAATCAGTCAGAGGATGGCAACAGTGCTGCTTCTTAGGTGAACTGGGATGGGATTTTTACTTCCTTGTAGAATTTTCCATTGCTTGTTGGTACTTTTTTCTTTGCATTCTTCTTTCCAGAATAAGTTGATTCTATTGTTTATATGTAGCTTTGATGTGTGGAATGAGTTTTTTTGTTGGCAGCTTTGTTCTATTTGTGTTCCTTTTTTTGCCAAGGAACCGGCTATTTCATTGGCTATAATTCCAGAGTGGGATGGAATCCACTGGAAGTGTACTTCTTTTTTAAGACCTTGTAGTATTTTTAATGAACTGTATTTTTTCAAGTATTCTATTGTTGTTAGGGTACAGTGAGGATAGGCCTTTAGTGATTTAGAATTGCTTAAAATCACTTCTTTAGAGAAAGAGTTCACATGGTTGAAGAGTTGTTTCTGCGAGGTGTTGATTGCTTATAATTCTGCATCATAGTGGGTTGCTAGTGTACCCAAACAGATGAAAAAATTGAATATTTTACTATGTATTCCTGCCCAAGCATTACTTTCTTTGTCAAATAGGGAGCCGTCTGTGTATATGTGTGACCATGAGTCTTGTGGATAATAAGTTTCAATTGCTTCTAGAGCTAGCATTTTAAGTGTTTCTGCACTTACATCCCTTTTTGGCTCTATATTTTGCAGAAGGTTTACTCTGCTATTTATTTTAGGTTGTGATAGAGGGCAGATTGGAAGTGGAAGATGTTCAATTTTAGTTGTGTCTTCAAGGTTGTATTTTCTGTGTAGGTTATTGGCTTTCTGCATAAATCTTTTCTTTTGTTTTTAAGGTCCTTTCTCTGCTTTTGTAGTTCTTCCAGTGAGTATTAAAGGGGAGCCTTTGTAGTTTCTCATTTAGGAGGAGATTTTGTTTTTCCATTTCATGTTTAATTGGCAAGTTATTTGTAGCAATTTGCAATGCAGTTATTGGTGTCGATTTGACTGCTCCCATTATTAGTCTGAGTGCTTGGTTCTGTAATGTTTCAAGTTGTGCTAGTTTGCTTTGACTTGCTGTAAGTATCACCTCGCTTCCACAGAGGAGTGCTGGTTTGATGTAACTTTTATAGGTGGTGTTGAGTGTATTGACGGAGGACTCCAATTTCCTGCCAGCTAGTCTTTTGAGTGTTGTTAATCTCTGAGTGGTCTTATCTATGGTTCCATTAAAGTGGGTCCTCCAAGATAATTTAGAATCGAGTGTTATGCCCAGATATATATAATTTTCTGTTTCTGTTAGTTGCTCACCATTTAGTGTTATTTTGATAAGTGGTTTTGTGTGGCAAAGCGTGAACACTAGGTATTTTGTTTTGGATAAGTTCAGTCATTTCGATAGCTATTTAAATCTGTTTACCTTCTCAAACACCTTCTCAAAATCTATAAATTTTGTGTAAGTCTACATATTGAACTTCCTATGTTTTTCAATTATCTGATTTACAGTAAATATACAGTTAGAACAAGATCTTCCATTTCTGAATCCATTTTGCACTTCCATAATTATATTTTCCATTATTATATTTAAACGACAATTCAGAATAGATGCATAAATTTTATAGCCTGTATTTAAAATGCTTATGCCTCTATAATTTTTACATTCATGACTATCACCTTTCTTATAAATTGGATATATTTTTGCTATTCTCCATTTTTCTGGAATATGACTGAACTTCCAACATATTAAGTCTAATAGTCTGTATTTCAATGGAATGGAGGCGTAATTAATTAATTCATTATTAAGGTTATCCACTCCAACAGTTTTCTTATTTTAGGGGTTATTAATTTTATTCGTTTCAAAAATAAAATTAATTCTACTGAGAACATGGCTTTCTCTGACGAGGTTATAGTTCCCACCACAGCTAGCATCTGCTGTGACTATAAACATACACATGGCTAAACATTCCAGAAACTTACCATCTCTTTTCCTAAGCCAGGGTTTACTCACAGACATCTGCATGTAGCATACAATCCTGTAAAGACTCCAGAAGATGTCAATAAAAAAACATTGTGTACTGTAATAAGACTTCGTGTTGTGGAGTTTATGTAATTAAAACTGGTCCAGATTGTTTAGTGATTGAACCTCATAAAACAATTTGCTCTTGTAAATATCAATCAGATATTGTACAAAAGACCTGGGAAAGTGTACTCACCAAGTGTCAGCTTCATACGTGGCGAAGGGTAATGGATTTTTAGTGGACATAAAATCATTAGCATCGCACAATGGTGGGTTGCCAAGTGGTAGATTTTGGTCGCATAAAATAAACTCAAGCCTTATAAAGAGGCCTCTGAGCAAAATTAAATATATTTCACACCCAATAAGGAACGGAACGCTCAGAACCACTGTACTTAAACTGCGTCCCATGAGTAAAAACTGAATTTCAATTTATTTCCTTCATTACTATTAAAGTGGAAAAGCTAAGAGAAAACCGGTTCACTGCAGTTAAGGGGGCGAGGAACAACTTTGTTCACTACTATGGAGCAATGTTTCCCAGGTCTGTTTTACAATGTGTGGAACTGATCTGGTAATGACATTGTGAAAATAATGTAAATACTTGGTTGAAATGTATTGAACCGTTTTTACTTCTTGTAGTTTTTCTGTTTTACATGATGACAGGTACAGTGTGTATAATTTCGAATTGGAACTATGTACTATTTTAATGATTGCAATTAATTCAGTTCATGACTAGTGATATGGGCTTTGGTTTCGAACGTGAGACTTTCGTTACACTATCAATCCACGCCATCGGTAGTTATATTACGACGCCGTCTTCTTGAACAACTCCTACTCCTTCTTCTCCGTCTTGAACAACTTCTTCTTCTCCTCCTTCTCGAACAACTTCTTCTCCTCCTTCTTGAGCAGCTCCTTCTCCTCCGTCTTGAACAACTTCGTCTTCTCCGTCTTGAACAACTTCTCCTCCTCCTCCTCCTCCTTGAGCAGCTTCTGCGTCTTGATCATCTTCGCCGACAAGCAGCACTGACAGTGTTCAAGGGACCCTCTTCTTTGAAAAATTTGATGAGTTTCACTCGGTCTGCATCAGTTAACTTTATCAACATATCTTCGTCGTTTTTCGTGGTAAAAACTTGCGGAAAATTTACTTGGACGTCTAACGAGGGCTTCTCTTCCTTGCTGTGTGTACCTTCTCCTTTTCCCCGTGACGGATACTTGCCGTTTTTCATGGTAAAAATTTGCGCTAATTTTACTTTGGCATTTCCCGAAGTCTCCTCTTCATTACTGTGTGTACTTTTTCCTTTTCCGCGAGGGAAGTTTACGCCATATTTTGGTTCTCCCATTTCGTTATTTGAATATTATAATACTTTAATTTAGAAGTCTTGTTTCCTGTCGAACAGAAAATTTTGATATTGATTTCTGGTTGTTATGGAGGTTGATCGTCATTTAACATGCACATAAATTAAACAAAACCGAGGGAAAACAAATTGGGGGGAAACTTATGAAAAATAAATTATGATGTGTTGCTTCCGGGTGTTCTTTACTTTAGTTCAAGATGTTCTTACGGAAATATATCCCTCTATCTACTTACGTTGATGAGATACATGTTTGTAGAAATAGTTCTTATACGTAATTTTCTTGTAAGTGCTCGGAAATTAGAGAACAAAATTGGCTTTAAGCAATGCATTTTTTTTTGAAAACTGATCGCTGAGTGACTTCTGTGACATTCTGCGATCCTTGTCATGCCAAGACATTAAGACTTACATATTGATGTTTGAAGGAAATAAAAAATATAAGTAACGGAACATAAAACAAATAGAGAATAAAATTATTCGCTAGTTTCTACAAGTTAATTTGGTTTAAGAAAAGTTTTAGTGAAATAAACTAGAGGCAGAATAAAACTTTTTGGACAAGAGCAACACACCCTTGAAACTTAGCACACAATATTTTAAGTAACATGTGTTTAATCAAGTACCAGTTGCAAAATAAACCTCTCTGTGCTTGGAAGATGATAATTTTTAGGTTATATTTTCAAGTCTGGCGGACGTAAATTGTACTACGTTGGCACTATAGATCACGCTGCGTGTTATTGGACGAATACAGCAAAAATTCAGAAATAAAGTGTTAAATACTGCGTAATTTGAAAGCAGCTGTGCTTTGGATTTTTTGAAATGAATGGCAAATGAAATGAAAATGGGCTGAAGCGAAAACACGAGGGACAACGATAAACAAGGTTATATGTTTACAGTCAATTGCCTTGTTTTGGTGTAACCACCAGACAAAGAATTATTGCATAGTACCAATGTGCATGAACTTTTGGACATTATATATGTATTCTTTAGGTACAGTACGTAATATTAAGTACAATTTTTAGGTCCATGAGAAATTAGGAAAAATAATGCAGCAACCGATATAAGCAGTAAATAGAGCAGTACAAAACATAAAGTTCTAGTACACTTTTGGCCATACGTTGGGGTGTTTTATTGGCATTTCATTGGCTTTATTCAAAACGATATTCGTGTAAAACCCAGGTGAATTGGGAGTATTTGTTCCTGAGGAAGCAGTGAAATCCTATTACCCAAGGCGTATCATAATGGTATTGCAATGACTATAATCTTCTCTAAAGTTAAAGGGATATGCAGGTGGGCCGTATTACAGACTCCAGCGAATCCCAAGCTTGCTCCTCATATCTCCCGCGCCTGAACTGAGAACATTGTATCAGCTTATTACTCTCGGATAAATGTTTGAAAAATGACAGATGCCAATCTGATAATAAGAAAGAATTTTACTTTCTGATCATGACCGCACAAAAATCTTGTCTCTGTGATACTCAGAACACGAACGATGCACGTTTTAGCTTATCATATTATGGTAAAATGTTACTGATAAATATTTGAAATTTACAGATACCAATCTTACAACAAGAAAGAATTTTATTTTCTAATCATGGCTATACAAAATTTCTGTCTCTATGATACCTAGAACACGAGCGATGCACGTTTTATTTTCACATGTTATGGTTACACGTTACTGATAAATATCTGAGAATTACAGATACCGATATTATAACAAAAAAGAATTGTACTCTCTGATCATAAAAGTACAAAAGTCCGGTCTCTACGATATTTAGAACACGAGCGATGTACGTTTTATCTTCACATGCTATGGTTACACGTTACTGATAAATATCTGAGAATTACAGATACCGATATCATAACAAGAAAGAATTTTACCCTCTGATCATAAAAGTACAAATGTCCGGTCTCTACGATACTTAGAACACGAGCGATGCACGTTTTATCTTCACATGCTATGGTTACACGTTACTGATAAATATCTGAGAATTACAGATACCGATATTATAACAAGAAACAATTATACTCTCTGATCATAAAAGTACAAAAGTCCGGTCTCTACGATATTTAGAACACGAGCGATGCACGTTTTATCTTCACATGTTATGGTTACACGTTATTGATAAATATCTGAAAATTACAGATACCAATATTATAACAAGAAAGAATTTTACTTCCTGATCATGGACGTACTAAAATCTTGTCTCTATGATACTTAAAGCATGAGCGATGCACGTTTTATCTTCTCATGTTATGGTTAAATGTTACTGATAAATATTTGAAAATTACAGATACCAATATTATAGCAAGAAAAATTTTATTTTCTGGTCATGGCTATACAAAATTTCTGTCTCAATGATACTTAGAAAAGAGTGATGCACGTTTTAGCTTCCCATGTTATGGTTAAATGTTACTGATAAATATTTGAAAATTACAGATACCAATATTTTAGCAAGAAAGAGTTTTACTTTCTGATCATGAACTTACAAAAATCTTTCCTCTGCGTTACTTCTACCGCGAGCGATGCATGTTTTATCTTCACATGGTTATGTTTACCATTAGATGGTACATAAACATAAAGATATCGAGATTTAACTGTATTGGAACACCACAGTGAAGCGAATTAATTATTCATTTATAGATGAGTCGTATTTATTACACATCGGCTTCACTTACGTACCTATTTTGAGGACATGATTCTCAAACCAGCTTTGTGTCGTCGGCTCTTAGGCCACTGAATATATGGCAATGACTGAAATATGTATACATCAAAATTATTTTGTTTTCGATGGAAAGTATTATAAACAAATTTCAGGACTAGCTATGGGAAGGCCGCCATCAGTACTTTTGGTCAATTTATACATGAGCTTTTTCGAAACGCATATCACTATAGCCTTCCCTCGTATTTTTAAAACATGGTACAGATACGTAGACGACATCTTTGCAATAGTACCTTACAAACAAATAGATGATGCTTTGAAACTACTCAACCTTGAAGAACCCAGCATGCACTTCACAGTAGAAACACTTGAGGACAGTACTCTACCTTTATTGGACCTTAAAATAACAAAAAGTAATGAAAAACTAGAATTTGATATTCATAGAAAAGCAACACACACAGATAATTACATCAAAGCAAATAATTTCAACCGAATTCCACAGAAAATGCCACCATCAAGTCTCACACACAGATTAATAGATCAACCCCTCAGTCAGCAAGAATATCAAGAAGAATACCATCAAATCTTAAAAACTGCAATTAAAAATGGATATGGATAAAACCTTGTAGACAAAAAACTAAAATTATTCAAACTTCAAAAGAGATAAAAACAGATCACAGCTCTCACACCAATAAAACAAGAAATTAGATTTGCTAAATTTACTTACCACTCCTGGACCACAAAAGTACCAAAAAATATTCAAGAAATACAATATAAAATTGGCACCAAAAGCAATTGCAACATTAAAAACATACTTAACAGTAAAAATACTGATAAGATAAAACCAGAAGAAAAGTCAGGCACTTACAAGATTAAGTGGAAAGAGTGTGAAAAGATTTACATAGGGAGGACAAAAAGAAACATAGGCACTAGAAAGAAAGAAAGAACACTTCAGGCACTTAAGATACAAAAATATTGATAAGTCCGCAATTGCAGCTCATTTCTGGTCTGAAAATCATGAAATTGAAGATAACATTGAATTACTAAAATACATACAAAAACATAGTGAACTGGTCATATGGGATAGAATATACATAGAAAAAAATAACAACTAATGAACTTTGAATTCCCGCCAGAAGAGAATCCCACATTTAAGTTAATCACTAAAACAACAGATGGCAGCAGATACCTCGGAATTGCCCACACCACTGGATCAAGCTTTAGTCGCATAAGAGTCGACGATGCAAACGATGGTTTGCGAAACATGTCCTCAAAATAGGTACGTAAGTGAAGCCGATGTGTAATAAATACGACTCATCTATAAATTAACACAAAAAACAAAGATGTTATGAATAATCTATGTAATATTACTTACAGTAATGGGGCATGATGCAATGCAGCTAAAATTGATTTAAATATTTTTTATTAGTGAACCTCAAAAACTATTTTTGGTAAAACATCTATATTGAATTTTGGTGGTATGTAACACCTTCTGTATCTCTATGTACGTGTTAGAGAAAGTACAAATTTGACGATTAATTTAGTCTATAGTATTGTTCTTATATCTGCAGTAAAATACTGTAATGCTTAAAAAGACATCTCAGTTAAAAGAAGAAGAGAGTAAAGGTTGAAAATAAAGCATGTTTTGATACTATTTAATTCAAAATGGAGTTTAAGTGGATGATGTAAGCTGTAAATGTTTTATCCAACTACTGTGTGTATATGCAATATTTGGACCAATATATTTTAAAGAATGCAATGCGATCAGAAACATAGTAGGGGTAGTATTTTAGAGTTATAAGGTTGCTTATGGTTTTCTTTGGATCCTAACGGATAAGGATGCAAAGCTTCAACTATATAGGCCAGAGAAGTTGATTTGTATTTTAGATGTTGAATATAAGTCAGTTTCTGGAATCTAATATACATGACTTCGTCAAAATCACGCAAAAGTATTACTTGATCAAATTTTAGTAAAAGATGAGATAAATATAAATTATATACAACCCCCCTTAAGATAAAAATTTTAAAACTTTTTATCCCTGCAGAACGCCGTTATGCTTTGTCTTTAAAATCTGCCAAATATGCAATAAAGTGCAGAAATAGTTTCTGTTATGCGTTTTCAACAAAATAGCATTGAAATTTGGTGACATGAATATATGAAGTGTTTAACGCCCGCTTTCACTACATACGGCACCGCAGGCGATGACACTGATGATACATGAGATGATAAGGGAGCACCGGTGGAATGAGATGGCTGGGTAAACCGGAGATCCCAGAGAAAACCCTCCCCAGCGCCGTGTTGTCCACCACGAATCTCACTTTGCAGTTGCCTGCGATCGATCCCGCGCCGCCTTGGTGAAGCCTTGACATGAATATGAAGAGGAAAACCCTTGTTCTCAATTTTCAAAACTTTGAAGTATTTTGATAGCCTGTGAGCATCTGAAAAAATAGGGAGTTTCATGGTGAGGGAATTTGGTTTAGAGACTCTTGAGAAACTGTGGCTCCATACACAAAAACAGATGGTTCCTTTTTTTTTGTATTAGAGAATCATCTTTGTGTCTGCTTGACTTTCTTTGCGTTATGTATTGTCAACATTGTGAGCCATATAAGAACATGGGCACTGCCATTTCTTGTAAAATTTTAGTTTTGTTTGTTTTGTGGCAGTCATGATACATCTATTTATGGTAACACTAGTGTTTTTAAATTTATTTATGTTATTTTTTATATATTCATATCTAAAATATGAAACATTGCAGCCTAGATAGTTAAAATTGTTAAATGCTTGTGTGCTAAACCAATGCATTTACACAGTGGCTGTCCTGCTGCCAACTAATGCACCAGAAGACGGAAGATAAACTAGGGGACGAGAATAGTTTTGCCAGAATGACCTTGATGCACGCCCAGAGACTATACAACCGGCTTTGGAAAGGAATTTGTATTATTGGGGACAAATTGTTAAGCAGAATTTTGTGTATTATTACAGTGAAAATTTGTTCTCAGATAATAAAAATTTACTACTAGTCATTATTAATACTGCCGGCCGTCATAGCCGTGGTCACTAGTGTATATATCTCTAGCGGCCGCCACATAGAGTGTCACGGGTTCGGATGTTTGATCTTAGTGTATCTGTGGAACATTGCAGAAAACAGTAAAACAAATGGCAAAAATAAGGAAAAAGAAAAATATAATATTAATGCTGTAATTAGCACTAACCGAACCTATCCCATGCCAAATAAAAATAATTGCTAAATATTGCAGTTTTAAAAGCATACCTTATCATCATCGTCAACGTCGTCAACGTCAACGTCAACGTCAACGTCAGCGTCAACGTCATCGTCATCGTCATCGTCATCGTCATCGTCATCGTCATCGTCATCGTCATCGTCATCGTCATCGTCATCGTCATCGTCATCGTCATCGTCATCGTCATCGTCATCGTCATCGTCATCGTCAACGTCAACGTCGTCATGATCGTGGTCATGGTCATGGTCATGGTCATGGTCATGGTCATGGTCATGGTCGTCGTCGTCGTCGTCGTCATTATCATCGTCATCTTCATCATCATCACTATTATTATCACTATTATTAGAAATACTATTAGTATTAGTATTACTATTGGTATTAGTATTACTATTCTTACTATTATTACTATTATTATCATTATTTTTTCTTTTTAATTTTTAAGATCAAGCTGTATTCAGGAGAGTCTTGCATTCACATCAAAGCCCTTGAGTTTTAATTTTAGAAAACATTGTTTCAAATAAGGTCTATCATAATCAGTGTGATGATTTACCCACTCTAATCTGGCCAGTTTCCTTACACAATACTATGTCGCTAGTTTGGTTACGCAATGTTAGTAGCTTCAGCAAATAATGTTTTCGCTATTGACAATGCTACAGCAACCTAGGACATGCCTGCCATTCTCCTAGCAAACCACTACCACTAATTTGCAGTTTTACCATAATATTCAAAACAAGGAACACAAACGTATTCTGCAATTACTCATCTGGCGCAGAGTACCAACATTTAGAAATAAAAAGTGAGATCCTGTGTTAGAGCATTGGCAACATGAAAGCAGTCGCTCTGTGAGTAGTAATCTTAGTGAGAACTGAACTATAAAGAAAAATCACACTTCCAGAAATATATGTTGCCCACCACACACTCATTGAGAAAGCTGGTGCTACTGTTATGCTCATTGAAAACATAAACTTGGGACCAGAAAGATAATTTCACATGGTCATGTGTGCTTAATGTAAACTTCTGTAACATTGCAAGTTATTATGAGAACTGGAAATGGAAATATTGCTTATATTGATGTTCAGCGTCATCAACTTTTCACGGTTTAAGCCATCAAGGCTCGTTCCAGACTCAAATTTTAAATTAAAAGTGTTGTATCCATCTTTTTCTTGGTCTACCAATATTTCTTGAAACCAATGGTTTGTAATCTAAAACTAATTTTGGAATGTAGCTATCATTCTTTCTGTTGACTTGTCCCTTCCAGTATTTCTATATTCTTTTATTCTTTCTGTTATCTTAAAAATACTCAATTCATTTCAAATGTCCTTACTTCTTTGCTTATCTAAAAGCTTATACCCTGCTACATTTCTTAAAAGTTTCATTTCCACTTTTTCTGTCTTTTGTTCTTTTTCACTTTTTTTGTTTAAGTCAAAATTCACTGCCATATAATAGTACAGGAACTGCTATTTCTTTATAAAGCTTTAATTTGGTCTCTCTTTTCATACTTTTTAAGGTTCTCTTTATGGTGTGACATATACCATTAAATCTGTTATTTTATTTAAAATGTCAGTATTTTTAAAACAAGAGACATTGCAACCAAGATAATTAAATCAGTTGAGTTTTTCAGCGGGTTTTGCTGCTAATAATTTTTGGCTCTTATGAGAATGGATCCCTTGAAGGTTAAAACTTCAGTTCTTTTTATATATATTCTTTAACTATATTGACAGGGTTATTTAATATATGTAATGCTGTTTGTAGACCACTTTTTGAGCCAGATATGAGAACTTGATCGTCTGCAAATAATAAAGTACCTAAATATTTATTCCTAATTATAAAATGCAAATCTAATTTTGTCTGCCTATCGGATACGGCATCGGAAATATAAATATTATAAAGTTACGATGAAAGTGGACACCCTTGTCTTACTCCTTTGTTTATTGTTGCTATTAAACCTCTCTTCATTCTGGTTTCTATCATGATCTTATATTCTACACATAAACTTCTTATCGCTGTTTTGAAATGTTGGGGTACACCTTTCTGTTTCATAATACTCCATAATTTATATGGTTGGTGGCTTGCTAATGCTCATGGAGTTGGAGAATTTCCATTTCCCTTCTGTCATCTCAATTACGTGTGATTAGTTGTGCTGTCAGTTCTCCATCTGTTTTTGTCAGGGCTCTACACCGGAGCAGATGATCTCTACCCATCAATGAGCTCGGGTCCCAACACAGTGTGCAGGTCGGGGATTCAAAAATATAAATCCTGTATAGATGAGCAGCCAAACAGTCGTGGCCAGTAATCAGTCAGAAGATGGCAACAGTGCTGCTTCTTGGGTGGACTGGGATGGGATTTTTACTTCCTTGTAGAATTTTCCATTGCTTGTTGGTACTTTTTTCTTTGCATTCTTCTTTCCAGAATAAGTTGATTCAATTGTTTATATGTAGCTTTGATGTGTGGAATGAGTTTTTTTGTTGGCAGCTTTGTTCTATTTGTGTTCCTTTTTTTGCCAAGGAATCGGCTATTTCATTGGCTATAATTCCAGAGTGGGATGGAATCCACTGGAAGTGTACTTCTTTTTTAAGACCTTGTAGTATTTTTAATGAACTGTATTTTTTCAAGTATTCTATTGTTGTTAGGGTACAGTGAGGATAGGCCTTTAGTGATTTAGAATCGCTTAAAATCACTTCTTTAGAGAAAGAGTTCACATGGTTGAAGAGTTGTTTCAGCGAGGTGTTGATTGCTTCTAATTCTGCATCATAGTGGGTTGCTAGTGTACCCAAACAGATGTAAAAATTGAATATTTTACTATGTATTCCTGCCCAAGCATTACTTTCTTTGTCAAATAGGGAGCCGTCTGTGTATATGTGTGACCATGAGTCTTGTGGATAATAAGTTTCAATTGCTTCTAGAGCTAGCATTTTAAGTGTTTCTGCACTTACATCCCTTTTTGGCTCTATATTTTGCAGAAGGTTTACTCTGCTATTTATTTTAGGTTGTGATAGAGGGCAGATTGGAAGTGGAAGATGTTCAATTTTAGTTGTGTCTTCAAGGTTGTATTTTCTGTGTAGGTTATTAGCTTTCTGCATAAATCTTTTCTTTTGTTTTTAAGGTCCTTTCTCTGCTTTTGTAGTTCTTCCAGTGAGTATTAAAGGGGAGCCTTTGTAGTTTCTCATTTAGGAGGAGATTTTGTTTTTCCATTTCACGTTTAATTGGCAAGTTATTTGTAGCAATATGCAATGCAGTTATTGGTATCGATTTGACTGCTCCCATTATTAGTCTGAGTGCTTGGTTCTGTAATGTTTCAAGTTGTGCTAGTTTGCTTTGACTTGCTGTATCACCTCGCTTCCACAGAGGAGTGCTGGTTTGATGTAACTTTTATAGGTGGTGTTGAGTGTATTGACGGAGGACTCCAATTTCCTGCCAGCTAGTCTTTTGAGTGTTGTTAATCTCTGAGTGGTCTTATCTATGGTTCCATTAAAGTGGGTCCTCCAAGATAATTTAGAATCAAGTGTTATGCCCAGATATATATAATTTTCTGTTTCTGTTAGTTGCTCACCATTTAGTGTTATTTTGATAAGCGGTTTTGTGTGGCAAAGCGTGAACACTTGGAATTTTGTTTTGGATAATTTCAGTCATTTCGATAGCTATTAAAATCCGTTTACCTTCTCAAACACCTTCTCAAAATCTATAAATTTTGTGTAAGTCTACATATTGAACTTCCTATGTTTTTCAATTATCCGATTTACAGTAAATATACAGTTAGAACAAGATCTTCCATTTCTGAATCCATTTTGCACTTCCATAATTATATTTTCCATTATTATATTTAAACGACAATTAAGAATAGATGCATAAACTTTATAGCCTGTATTTAAAATGCTTATGCCTCTATAATTTTTACATTCATGACTATCACCTTTCTTATAAATTGGATATATTTTTGCTATTCTCCATTTTTCTGGAATATGACCGAACTTCCAACATATTAAGTCTAATAGTCTGTATTTCAATGGAGTGGAGGCGTAATTAATTAATTCATTATTAAGGTTATCCACTCCAACAGTTTTCTTATTTTAGGGGTTATTAATTTTATTCGTTTCAAAAATAAAATTAATTCTACTGAGAACATGGCTTTCTCTGACGAGGTTATAGTTCCCACCACAGCTAGCATCTGCTGTGACTATAAACATACACATGGCTAAACATTCCAGAAACTTACCATCTCTTTTCCTAAGCCAGAGTTTACTCACAGACATCTGCATGTAGCATACAATCCTGTAAAGACTCCAGAAGATATCAATAAAAAAACATTGTGTACTGTAATAAGACTTCGTGTTGTGGAGTTTATGTAATTAAAACTGGTCCAGATTGTTTAGTGATTGAACCTCATAAAACAATTTGCTCCTGTAAATATCAATCAGATATTGTACAAAAGACCTGGGAAAGTGTACTCACCAAGTGTCAGCTTCATACGTGGTGAAGGGTAATGGATTTTTGTGGACATAAAAATCATTAGCATTGCACAACGGTGGGTTGCCAAGTGGTAGATTTTGGTCGCATAAAATAAACTCAAGCCTAATAAAGATGCCTCTGAGCAAAATTAAATATATTTCACACTCAATAAGGAATGGAACGCTCAGAACCACTGTACTTAAACTGCGTCCCATGAGTAAAAACTGAATTTCAATTTATTTCCTTCATTACTATTAAAGTGGAAAAGCTAAGAGAAAACCGGTTCACTGCAGTTAAGGGGGCGAGGAACAACTTTGTTCACTACTTTGGAGCAATGTTTCCCAGGTCTGTTTTACAATGTGTGGAATTGATCTGGTAATGACATTGTGAAAATAATGTGCATACTTGGTTATAATGTATTGAACTGTTTTTACTTCTTGTAGTTTTTCTGATTTACATGATGACAAGTACAGTGTGTATAATTGAGAATGGGAACTATGTACTATTTTAATGGCTGCAATTAATTCAGTTCATGAATAGTGATATGGGCTTTGGTTTCGAAGGTGTGAGTTTCGTTACACTATCAATCCTCGCCTTCGGTAGTTATATTACGACGCCGCATTCTTGAGCAACTCCTCCTCCTTCTTCTCCGTCTTGAACAACTTCTTCTTCTCCTCCTTCTCGAACAACTTCTTCTCCTCCTTCTTGAGCAGCTCCTTCTCCTCCGTCTTGAACAACTTCGTCTTCTCCGTCTTGAACAACTTCGTCTTCTCCGTCTTGAACAACTTCTCCTCCTCCTCCTTGAGCAGCTTCTGCGTCTTGATCTTCTTCTCCGACAAGCAGCATTGACAGTGTTCAAGGGACCTTCTTCTTTGAAAAATTGGCTGAGTTTCACTCGGTCTGCATCAGTTAACTTTATCAACATATCTTCGTCGTTTTTCGTGGTAACAACTTGCGGAAAATTTACTAGGACGTCTGACAAAGGATTCTCTTCCTTGCTGTGTGTACCTTCTCCTTTTCCGCGTGACGGACACTTGGCGTTTTTCATCGTAAATATTTGCGCTAATTTTACTTTGGCATTTACCGAAGTCTTCTCTTCCTTGCTGCGTGTACTTTCTCCTTTTCCACGAGGGAAGGTTACGCCAGATTTTGGTTCTCCCATTTCGTTATTTGAATATTATAATACTTTAATTTAGAAGTATTTTTTCCTTGTCGAACAGAAAATTTTGATATTGATTTTTGGTTGTTATGGAGATTTATCGTCATTTAACATGCACATAAATTAAACAAAAGCGAGGGAAACAAATTAGGTGGAAACTTATGAAAAATAAATTATGATGTGTTGCTTCCGTGTGTTCCTTACTTTAGTTCAAGATGTTCTTACGGAAATATATCCCTCTATCCACTTACGTTGATGAGATACATGTTTGTAGAAATAGTTCTTAGACGTAATTTTATTGTAAGTCCTCGGAAATTAGACAATAACAATGGCTTTAAGCAATGCATAGATTTTTTGAAAACTGATCGCTGAGTGATATGTGTGACATTCTGCGGTCTTTGTAATGCCAAGACATTAAGACTTACATATTGATGTTTGAAGGAAATAAAAAATATAAGTAACGGAAGATTAAAACAAATAGAAAATAAAATAATTCACTGGTTTCTACAAGTTCATTTGGTTTAAGAAAAGTTTTAGTGAAATAAACTTTAGGCAGAATAAAACTTTTTGGACAAGAGCAACAAACCCTAAAAACTTAGCACATAATATTTTAAGTAATATGTGTTTAATAAAGTACCAGTAGCAAAGTAAACCTGTCTGTGCTTGGAAGATGATAATATTTAGGTTATATTTTCAGGTCTGGGTAATGTAAATTGTACTACGTTGGCACTATAGATCACGCTGCGTGTTATTGGACGGATATTGCAAAAGCTCAGAAATAAAGTGTTAAATACTGCGTAATTTGAAAGCAGCTGTGCTTTGGATTTTTTGTAATGAATGGCAAATGAAATGAAAATGGGCTGAAGCGAAAACACGAGGGACAACGATAAACAAGGTTATATGTGTACAGTCAATTGCCTTTTTTTGGTGTAACCACCAGACAAAGAATTATTGCATAGTACCAATATGCATGCACTTTTGGACATTATATATGTATTCTTTAGGTACAGTACGTAATATTAACTACAATTTTTAGGTCCATAAGAAATTAGGAAACGTAATGCGGCACCCGATATAAGCAGAAAATAGAGCAGTACAAAACATAAAGTTCTAGCACACTTTTGGCCCTACGTTGGGGTGTTTTATTGGCATTTAATTGGTTTTATTCAAAACGATATTCGTGTAAAACCCACGTTAATTGGGAGCATTCGTTCCTGAGGAAGCAGTGACCTCCTATTACCCAAGGCGTATCATATTGGTATCGTAATGACTATAATCTTCACAAAAGTTAAAGGGATATGCAGGCAGGCCGTACTACAGACTCCAGCGATTGCCAAGCTTGCTTCTCATATCTCTGGCGCCTGAACTCAGATTATTGTATTAATTAATTACGCTCGGATAAATGTTTGAAAAATGACAGCTACCAATCTGATAATAAGAAAGAATTTTACTTTCTGATCATAACCGTACATAAAATCTTGTCTCTATGATACTTAGAACACGAGCGATGCACGTTTTCCCTTCACATGTTATGGTTACACGTTACTGATAAATATCTGAAAATTACAGATACCAATATTATAACAAGAAAGAATTCTACTTCCTTATCATGGACGTACAAAAATCTTGTCTCTATGATACTTAAAACATGAGCGATGCACGTTTTACCTTCTCATGTTATGGTTCAATGTTACTGATAAATATTTGAAAATTACAGATACCAATATTACAACAAGAAATAATTTTATTTTCTGGTCATGGCTATACAAAATTTCTGTCTCAATGATACTTAGAAAAGAGCGATGCACGTTTTAGCTTCACATGTTATGATTAAATGTAACTGATAAATATTTGAAAATAACAGATACCAATATTATAGCAAGAAAGAAATTTACTTTCTGGTCATGAACTTACAGCAAATATATTTACGTTCTGCATTTGCACCATCTATAGTACGTACGTCAAGAATCATAAGTAATATTCCAACTTGCATTGAGACAGCGCTCACACTGCATAAATCGCAATGTAATTAGAAAATGGTATTCATTAAGGCACATTGTAGGACAAACCATTATGGTATTGTACATGTAATTAGCTACATTACATGTGTGAACAGTGTTTGCAATAACGGTTAGGACATCGATACAAACTGCACAACCTAAAAATTTGTGTTATTCACTGTTTCCTTCACAGCTTGTTACTTTCTTCTGGTAATACTTTAACGAAACGCAAATTAAACATTGCACCAACTATTAGCAAAATCGAGTGTTTACTACTTAAGCATGTTTCTGAACATTATACCTACCCACCTACACATAGTATTTCGTGTACTTTCCGGTATAGGTTTAACACCATTGTTTATTACATTTATGTTCGTTAAAATATAATATGGTCGCATAAAATATTGCATTGCTTGCAACATGTCACTGACACCATGGGATACTAGAAATTATCATTCCATAACCAAGTACGTCAAGTTACCTAATACTCATGTGGGTTATTTTATTTCATTTTCAACATGTCACAAATATGAAATTATCTTTCCGCATTCTAATTGTTTTAGCTGTACTATTAAATAAATACCGTGCCAACATTTCATCATCAGAATCGCTGTCAACATTCTGTCTGGTCTGGAGGTACGCCATTTACTTTTTTGTTTGTGAAGGTAAACTCAAAGTTATCTCACTAACCGTTACTCGAGTTGAGGGTTAGTTTACCTACAGAAATTTCTCTCAGTTAGCCCTTAACCGAATGTCGTAATACCGACATCTGCGTGTAACTCCAAGTTAACTGTTATCCAACACATTAACCGGAGATTGTAATATAGACCCATAGTGATGTTTGAAGGAAATAAAAAATATAAGTAATGGAACATTAAAACAAATAGAAAACAAAATTATTGGCTAGTTTCTACAAGTTATTTTGGTTTAAGAAACGTTTTAGTGAAATAAACTATGGGCAGAATAAAAACATTTGGACAAGAGTAACACACCGTAGAAACCTAGCACATAGTATTTTAAGTAACATGTAATTAATCAAGTACCAGTTGCAAAGTAAACCTTTGATCTGTCTGTGCTTGGAAGATGATAATTTTTAGGTTATATTTTCAAGTCTGGCGGACGTAAATTGTACTACGTTGGCACTATAGATCATGCTTCGTGTTATTGGACGAATATTGCAAAAGCTCAGAAATAAGGTGTTAAATACTGCGTAATTTGAAAGCAGCTGTGTTACGGATTTGTTGAAATGAATGGCAAATGAAATGAAAATGGGCTGAAGGGAAAACACAAGGGACAACAATAAACAAGGTTATATGTGTACAATCAATTGCCTTGCTTTTGTGTAACCAGCAGACAAAGAATTATTGCATAGTACCAATGTGCATTAACTTTTGGACAGAATATACCTTTTCTTTACATACAGTACTTAATATTAACTACAATTTCTTAAGTCTGTAACAAATTAGGAAACAAGAGGCTGGACCCGGTATAAGCAACAAATAGAGCGGTACAAGTTCTAGTACACTTTTGGCCCTACGTTGGGATGTTTTATTGGCATTTCATTGGTTTTATTCAAAACGATATTCGTGTAAAACCCAGGTGAATTGGGAGCATTCCTTCCTGAGGAAGCAGTGAACTCCTATTACCCAAGCCGTATCATAAGGGTATCGTAATGACTATAATCTTCACAAAAGTTAAAGGGATATGTAGATGGGCCGTATTACAGACTCCAGCGAATCCCAAGCTTGCTGCTCCTATCTCCCGCGCCTGAACTGAGAACATTGTATTAATTAATTACGCCCGGATAAATGTTTGAAAAATGACAGATGCCAATCTGATAATAAGAAAGAATTTAACTTTCTGATCATGACCGCACGAAAATCTTGACTCTATGATACTCACAACACGAGCGATACACGTTTTAGCTTCTCATGTTATGGTTACACGTTACTGAGAAATATCTGAAAATTACAGATACCAATATTATAACGAGAAAGAATTTTACTTCCTGATCATGGACCTACAAAAATCTTGTCTCTATGATACTTAAAACATCAGCGATGCACGCTTTATCTTGTCATGTTATGATTAAATGTTACTGATAAATATTTGAAAATTACGAATACCAATATTATAGCGAGAAAGAGTTTTACTTTCTGATCATGAACTTACAAAACTCTTTTCTCTGCGTTACTTCTACCGCGAGCGATGCATGTTTTATCTTCACATGGTTATGTTTACCATTACATGGTACATGAACATAAAGATATCGAGATTTAACTGTATTGCAACACCACAGTGAAGCGAAATAATTATTCATTTATAGATGAGTCGTATTTATTACACATCGGCTTCACTTACGTACCTATTTTGAGGAGATGATTCTCAAACCATCGTTTGTATCGTCGGCTCTTATGCGACTGAATATTTGGCAATGACTGAAATATGTATACATCAAAATTATTTTGTTTTCGATGGAAAGTATTATAAAAAAATTTCAGGACTAGCTATGGGGAGCCCGCCATCAGCACTTTTGGTCTATTTATACATGAGCTTTTTCGAAACGCATATCACTCAAGCCTTCCCTCGTATTTTTAAAACATGGTACAGATACGTGGACGACATCTTTGCAATAGTACGTTACAAACAAATAGATGATGCTTTGAAACTACTCAACCTTGAAGAACCCAGCATACACTTCACAGCAGAAACACTTGAGAACTGTACTCTACCTTTATTGGTCCTTAAAATAACAAAAAGCTATGAAAAACTAGAATTCGATATTCATAGAGAAGCAACACACACACACAGATAATTACATCAAAGCAAATAATTTCAACCGAATTCCACAGAAACATGCCACCATCAATAGTCTCACACACAGATTAGTAAATCTACCCCTCAGGGAGCAAGAATATCATAAAGAATACCATCAAATCTTAAAAACTGCAATTAAAAATGGATATGGAAAAAACCTTGTAGATAAAAAACTAAAATCATTCAAACTTCAAAAGAGATAAAAACAGATCACAGCTCTCACACCAATAAAACAAGAAATTAAATTTGCTAAATTTACTTACCACTCCTGGGCCACAAAGGTTCCAAAAAATATTCAAGAAATACAATATAAAATTGGCACCAAAAGCAATTGCAACGTTAAAAACCTACTTAACAGTAATAATACTCATAAGATAAAACCAGAAGAAAAGTCAGGCATTTACAAGATTAAGTGTAAAGATTGTGAAAAGATTTACATAGGGAGGACAAAAAGAAACATAGGCACTAGAAAGAAAGAACACTTCAGGCACTTAAGATACAAAAATATTGATAAGTGCGCAATAGCAGCTCATTTCTTGTCTGAAAATCATGAAATTGAAGATAAAATTGAATTACTAAAATACATACAAAATTGTAGTGAACTGGTCATTTGGGAGAGAATATACATAGAAAAAAAAAAAACAACTAATGAAATTTGAATTCCCGCCAGAAGACAATCCCACATTTAGGTTCATCACTAAATCAACAGATGGCAGCAGAAACCCCAGAATTGTCCACACCACTGGATCAAGCTTTAGTCGCATAATAGCCGACGATGCAAAGGATGGTTTGCGAAACATGTCCTCAAAATAGGTACGTAGGTGAAGCCGATGTGTAATAGGTACGACTCATCTTTAAATTAACACAAAAAACAAATATGTTATGAATAATCTATGTCATATTACTTACAGTAATGGGGCATGATGCAATGCAGCTAAAAATGGATTTAAATATTTTTTATTAGTGAACCTCAAAAAGTATTTTTGGTAAAAGATCTATATTGAATTTTGGGTGGTATGTGACACCTTCTGTATCTCTATGTACGTGTTAGAGAAAGTACAAATTTGACGATTAATTTAGTCTATCGTATTGTTCTTATATCTACAGTAAAATACTGTAATGTTTAAAAAGACATCTCATTTAAAAGAAGTAGAGAGTAAAGTTTGAAAATATAGCAAGTTTTGAATACTATTTAATTCAAAATGAAGTTTAAGTGGATGTTGTAAGCTCTAAATGTTTTTGCCAACTACTTTGGGTATATGCAATATTTGGACCAATATATTTTAGAGAGTGCAATGCGATCAGAAACATAGTAGGGGTAGTATTTTAGAGTTGTAAGGTTGCTTATGGTTTTCTTTGGATCCTAACGAAAAAGGATGTAAAGCTTCAACTATATAGGCCAGAGAAGTTGATTTGTATTTTAGATATTGAATATAAGTCAGTTTCTGGAATCTAATATACATGACTTCGTCAAAATCACGCAAAAGTATTACTTGATCAAATTTTAGCAAAAGGTGAGATAAATATAAGTTATATACAAGATAAAAGTTTTAAAACTTTTTATCCCTTCACAACGCCGTTATGCTTTGTCTTTAAATCTGCCAAATATGCAATAAAGTGCAGAAATAGTTTCTGTTATGCGTTTTCAACAAAATAGCATTGAAATTTGGTGACATGAATACGTGAAGTGTTTAACGCCCGCTTTTACTACATACGGCACCGCAGGCGATGACACTGATGATACATGAGATGATAATGGAGCAGCGGTGGAATGAGATGGCGGGCTAAACCGGAGATCCCGGAGAAAACCCGCCCCAGCGCCGTGTTGTCCACCACAAATCTCACTTTGCAGTCGCCTGGGATCGATCCCGGACCGCCTTGGTGCGGCCTTGACATGAATATGAAGAGGAAAACCCTTGTTCTCAATTTCCAAAACTTTGAAGTATTTTATAGCCTGTGACCATCTGAAAAAATAGGGAGTTTCATGGTGAGGGAATTTGGTTTAGTGACTCTTGAGAAACTGTGGTTCCACACACACAAACAGATGGTTCCTTTTTTTGTATTAGAGAATCATCTTTGTGTCTGCTTGTCTTTCTTTGCGTTATGAATTGTCAACATTGTGAACCATATAAGAACATGGGCACTGCCATTACTTGTAAAATTTTAGTTTGGTTTGTGTTGTGGCAGTCGTGCTACATCTTTTTATGGTATCACAAGTGTTTTTAAATTTATTAATATTATTTTTTAAATATTCATTTCTAAAATATGTAACATTGCAGCCTAGATAGTTAAGATTGTTAAATACTTGTGTGCCAAACCAATGCATTTACACAGTGGCTGTCCTGCTGCCAACTGATGCACTAGAAGACGGAAGATAAACTAGGGAATGAGGATAGTGTTGCCAGAATGACCTTGATGCAGGCCCAGGGACTAACCAACGGGCCATGGAAAGGAATTTGTATAATTGGGGACAAATTGTTAAGCAGAATTTTGTGTATTATTACAGTGAAAATTTGTGCTCAGATAATAAAAATTTACTACTAGTTATTATTAATACTGCCGGCCGTCATAGCCGTGGTCGCTAGTGTGTATATCTCTAGCGGCCGCCACATAGAGTGTAACGGGTTCGGATGTTTGTGTATAGTGTATCTGTGGAAAATTGCAGAAAACAGTAAAACAAATGGAAAAAATAATGAAAAAGAAAAATATAATATTAATGCAGTGTTTAGCACTAACCGAACCTATCCCATGCCAAATAAAAGTAATTGCAAAATATTGCAGTTATAAAAGCATACCTTATCATCATCATCATCATCATCATCATCATCATCATCATCATCATCATCATCATCATCATCATCATCATCATCATCATCATCATCATCTTCATCATCATCATCATTTTCATCATCATCATTTTCATCATCATCATCATCATCATCATCATCATCATCATCATCATCATCATCATCATCATCATCATCGCCAGCACCATCATCATCATCAGTATTATTATCACTATTTTTATCACTATTATTAGTATTAGTATTGGTATTACTGTTGGTATTAGTATTCCTATTCCTACTATTAGTATTCCTATTCTTACTGTTAGTACGAGTATTACTATTCTTACTATTAGTAATACTATTCTTACTAGGAGTATTACTATTCTTACTATTAGTATTACTATTCTTACTATTATTACTATTATTATCATTATTTTTTCTTATTAATTTTTAAGATCAAGCTGTATTCAGGAGAGTCTTGCATTCACATCAAAGCCCTTGAGCTTTAATTTTAGAAAACATTGTTTCAAATAAGCTCTATCATAATCAGTGTGATCATTTACCCACTCTAATCTGGCCAGTTTCCTTTACACTTTGCTATGTCGCTAGTTTGGTTACGCACTGTTAGTAGCTTCAGCAAATACATATTTTCGCCATTGACAATGCTACAGCAACCTAGGACATGCCCGCTATTCTCCTAGCAAACCACTGCCACTAATTTGCAGTTTTACCATAATATTCAGGACAAGGAACACAAACGTATTCTGCAATTACTCATCTGGCACAGAGTACCAACATTTTGAAATGAAAAGTGAGATCCTGTGTTAGAGCATTGGCAACATGAAAGCAGTCGCTCTGTGAGTAGTAATATTAGTGAAAACTGAACTATAAAGAAAAATCATACTTCCAGAAACATATGTTGCCCACCACACACTCATTGTGAAAGCTGGTGCTACTGTTATGCTCATCGAAAACATAAACTTGGGACCAGAAAGATAATTTCACATGGTCATGTGTGCTTAATGTAAACTTCTGTAACATTGCAAGTTATTATGAGAATTGGAAAGGGAAATATTGCTTGTATTGATGTTCAGCGTCATCTACTTTTCACCGTTTAAGTCATCAAGGCTTGTTCCAGACTCAAATTTTAAATTAAAACTGTTGTATCCATCTTTTTCTTGGTCTACCAATATTTCTTGTACCTAATGGTTTGTAATCTAAAACTAATTTTGGAATGCAGGTATCATTCACTCTGTTGACATGTCCCTTCCGGTATTTCTATATTCTTTTATTCTTTCTGTTAGCTTAAAAATATTCAATTCCTTTTGAATGTCCTCACTCCTTTGCTTATCTAAAAGATTATACCCTGCTACATTTCTTAAAAATTTCATTTCCACTGTTTCAATCTTTTGTTCTTTTTCATTTTTTTTTTTTTGTTTAAGTCCAAAATTCACTACCACATAACAGTACAGGAACTGCTATTTCTTTATAAAACTTTCATTTGGTTTCTCTTCTCATACTTTTTAAGGTTCTCTTTATGGTGCCACATATACCATTAAATTTGTGATTTTATTTAAAATGTCAGTATTTTTAAAACAAGAGACATTCCAACCAAGGTAATTAAATCAGTTGACTTCTTCAGCGGGGTTTTCTGCTAATAATTTTTGGCTCTTATGAGAATGGATCTCTTGAAGGCTAAAACTTCAGTTCTGTTTATTGATATTCTTTAACTATATGGACAGGGTTATTTAATATATGTAATGCTGCTTGTAGAGCACTTTTTGAGCCAGATATGAGAACTTGATCGTCTGCAAATAATAAAGTATCTAAATATTTATTCCTAATTATAAAATCAAATCTAATTTTGTCTGCCTATCAGATATGGCATCGGCAATATAAATATTATAAAGTTACGATGAAAGTGGACACCCTTGTCTTACTCCTTTGTTTATTGTTGCTATTAAGTCTGTCTTCATCCTGGTTTCTATCATGATCTTATTTTCTACACATAAACTTCTTATCGCTGTAATGATATGTTGGGGTACACCTTTCTGTTTCATAATACTCCATAATTTATATGGTTGGTTGCTTGCTAATGCTCATGGAGTTGGAGAATTTCCATTTTCCTTCTGGCCTCCCAATAACGTGTGATTAGTTGCGCTGTCAGTTCTCCATCTGTTTTTGTCAGGGCTCTACACTGGAGCAGATGATCTCTATCCATCAATGAGTTCGGGTCCCTACACAGTGTGCAGGTCAGGGACTCAAAAATATTAATCCTGTATAGATGAGCAGCCAAACAGCCGTGGCAGGTAATCAGTCAGGAGATGGCAACAGTAATGCTTCTTGGGTAGTCTGGGATGGGATTTTTACTTCCTTGTAGAATTTTCCATTGCTTGTTGGTACTTTCCTTTGCATTCTCCTTGCCAGAATAAGTTGATTCTATTGTTTATATGTAGTTTTGATGTGTGGAATGAGGTGTTTTTTTGGCAGCTTTGTTCTATTTATGTTCCATTTTTTGCCAAGGAATCTGCTATTTCAGTGGCTATAATTCCAGAGTGGGATGGATTCCACTGGAAGTGTACTTCTTGTTTTAGACATTGTAGTATCCGTAATGAACTGTACACTTCAAGTATTCTATTGTTAATAGGATACAGCGAGGATAGGCCATTAGTGATTAAGAATCGCTTAGAATCGCTGCTTTAGAGAAAGAGTTCACATGGTTGAAGAGTTGTTTCAGCGAGGTGTTGAATGCTTCTAATTCTGCATCATAGTGGGTTGCTAGTGTGCCCAAACAGATGTAAAAATTGAATATTTTACTATGTATTCCTGCCCAAGCATTACTTTCTTTGTCAAATAGGGAGCCGTCTGTGTATATGTGTAGCCATGAGTCTTGTGGATAATAAGTTTCAATTGCTTCTAGAGCTAGCATTTTAAGTCTTTCTGCACTTACATCCCATTTTACTCTATATTTTCTAGAAGGATTACTCTGCTATTTATTTTAGATTGTGATAGAGGGAATATTGGAAGTGGGAGATGTTCAATTCTGTTTGTGTCTTCAAGGTTGTATTTTCTCTGTAGGTTATAGGTTTTCTGCATAAATCTTTTTGTGTTTTCAAGGCCCTTTCTCTGCTTTTGTAGTTCTTCCAGTGAGAATTAAAGGGGAGCCTTTGTAGTTTCTCATTTAGGAGGAGATTCTGTTTCTCCATTTCATACTTAATGGGCAAGTTATTTGTAGCAATTTGCAATGCAGTTATTAGTGTCGATTTGACTACTCCCATTATTAGTCTGAGTGCTTGGTTCTGTAATGTTTCAAGTTGTGCTAGTTTGCTTTGACTTGCTGTAAGTATCACCTTACTTCCTTAGAGGAGTGCTGGTTTGATGTAACTTTTATAGGTGGTGTTGAGTGTATTGACGGAAGACCCAAATTTCTTGCCAGCTAGTCTTTTGAGTGTTGTTAATCTCTGAGTGGTCATATCTATGGTTTCATTAATGTGGGTTTTGCAAGATAATTTAGAATCGAGTGTTATGCCCAGATATATATAATTTTCTGTTTCTGTTGGTCGCTCACCATTTAGTGTTATTTTGATAAGCAGTTTTGTGTGGAACAGTGTGAACACTTGGTATTTTGTTTTGGATAAGTTTAGTCATTTCATTAGCAATTTATATCCATTTACCTTGTCAAATGCCTTCTCAAAATCTATAAATTTTGTGCAGTCTACATATTGAACTTCCTATGTTTTTCAATTATCTGATTTATAGTAAATATACAGTTAGAACAAGATCTTCCATTTCTGAATAAATTTTGCACTTCCATAATTATATTTTCCATTGTTATATTTAAATGACAGTTCAGAATAGATGCATAAATTGTATAGCATGTATTTAAAATGCTTGTGCCTCTATAATTTTTACATTCATGACTATCACCTTTCTTATAAATTGGATATATGTTTGCTATTCTCCATTTTTCTGGAATATGACCGAACTTCCAACATATTAAGTCTAATAGTGTGTATTTCAATGGAGTGGAGACGTAATTAATTAATTCATTATTAATGTTATCCACTCCAACAGTTTTCTTATTTTAGACGTTATTAATTGTATTCATGTCAAAAATAAAATTAATTCTACTGAGAACATGGCTTTCTCTGACGAGGTTATAGTTCCAACTACAGCTAGCATCTGCTGAGACTATAAACATACACATGGCTAAACATTCCAGAAACTTACCATCTCTCTTCCTAAGCCAGAGTTTACTCACAGACAACTGCATGTAGCATACAATCCTGTGAAGAGTCCAAAAGATATCAATACAAAGACTGGAGTTTATGTAATTACAACATGTCCAGATTGTTTTGTGATTGAACCTCATAAAACAATTGGCTTCAGTAAATGTCAATTAGACATTGTACAACAGACCTGGGGAAGTGTACTCACCAAGTGTCAGCTTCATACGTGGCGAAGGGTGATGGATTTTTAGTGGACAAAGAAATCATTAGCATCGCATAAAGGTGGGTTGCCGAGTGGTAGATTTTGGTCACATAAAATAAACTCAAGCCTAATAAAGAGGCCTCTGAGCAAAATTAAACGGATTTGACACCCAATAAGTAATGGGACGCTCAGAACCACAGTTGTTAAACTGCGTCCCGTAAGTAAAAACTCAATTTCAGTTTATTTCCTTCATTATTATTAAAGTGGAAAACTTAAGAGGAAACCGGTTCACTGCAGTTAAGGAGGCGAGGAACAACTTTGTTCACTACTTTGGAGCAATGTTTCCTAGGTCTGTTGTACAATGTGTCGAATTGATCTGGTAATGACATTGTGAAAATAATATACATTGGTTGAAATGTATTGAACCGTTTTCACTTCTTGTAGTTTTTCTGTATTATATGATGACTAGTACAGTGTGTATAGTTTAGAATTGGACCAATGTACCATTTTAATGATTGCAATTAATTCAGTTCATGAATAGTGATATGGGCTTTGGTTTCTAACGTGAGAGTTTCGTTACACTATCACTCCTCGCCTTCGGTAGTTAGATTACGACGCCGTCTTCTTGAACAACATCCTCCTCCTTTAATGCTGCTTGTCGGAGAAGAAGATCAAGACGCAGAAGCTTTTCAAGGAGGAGGAGGAGGAGGAGGAGAAGTTGTTCAAGACGGAGAAGACGAAGTTGTTCAAGACGGAGAAGACGATGTAGTTCAAGACGGAGGAGATGGAGCTGCTCAAGAATGAGGAGAAGAAGTTGTTCGAGAAGGAGGAGAAGAAGAAGTTGTTCAAGACGGAGACAGTGTTCAAGGGACCATCTTCTTTGAAAGCTTTGATGAGTATCACCCGGTCTGCATCAGTTAACTTTATCAACATATCTTCGTCGTTTTTCGTGGTAACAACTTGCGGAAAATTTACTTGTACGTCTAACAAAGGCTTCTCTTCCTTGCTGTGTGTACCTTCTCCTTTTCCGCGTGACGGATACTTGGCGTTTTGCATGGTAAGGATTTGCGCTAATTTTACTTTGGCATTTACCAAAGTCCTCTCTTCCTTGCTGTGTCTACTTTCTCCTTTTCCGCGAGGGAAGGTTACGCCAGATTTTTGTTCTCCCATTTCGTTATTTGAATATTATAATACTTTAATTTAGAAGTCTTGCTTCCTTGTCCACCAGAAAATTTGATATTGATTTCTGGTTGTTATGGAGATTGGTCGTCATTTAACATGCACATAAATTAAACAAAAGCGAGGGAAAACAAATTGGGTGGAAACTTATGAAAAATAAATTATGATGTGTTGCTTCCGGGTGTTCTTTACTTTCGTTCAAGATGTTCTTAAGGAAATATATTACTCTATCTACTTACGTTGAAGAGATACATGTTTGTAGAAATACTTCTTATACGTAATTTTCTTGTAAGTCCTCGGAAATTAGAGAATAAAATTGGCTTTAAGCAATGCATAAATTTTTTGAAAACTGATCGCTGAGTGATATCTGTGACATTCTTCGATCTTTGTAATGCCAAGACTTTAAGACTTACATATTGATGTTTGAAGGAAATAAAAAATATAAGTAACGGAAGATTAAAACAAGTAGAAAATAAAATTATTCGCTAGTTTCTACAAGTTAATTTGGTTTAAGAAAGGTTTTAGTGATATAAACTATAGGCAGAATAAAACTTTTTGGACAAGAGCAACAAACCCTGGAAACTTAGCACATAATATTTTAAGTAACATGTGTTTAATCAAGTACCGGTTGCAAAATAAACCTCTCTGTGTTTGGAAGATGATAATTTTTAGGTTATATTTTCAAGTGTGGGGAATGTAAATTGTACTACGTTGGCACTATAGATCACGCTTCGTGTAATTGGACGAATATGGCAGAAAATCAGAAATAAAGTGTTAAATACTGCGTAATTTGAAAGGATCTGTGCGTTAGATTTGTTGAAATGAATGGCAAAGGAAATGAAAATGGGCTGAAGCGAAAACACGAGGGACAACGATAAACAAGGTTATATGTTTGCAGTCAATTGCCTTGTGTTGGTGTAACCACCAAAGAGTTCTTGCATAGTAGCAATGTGCATGAACTTTTGGACATTATATATGTATTCTTTAGGTACAGTACGTAATATTAACTACAATTTTTAGGTCCATAGGAAATTAGGAAACATAATGCAGCACCCGATATAAGCAGTAAATAGAGCAGTACAAAACATAAAGTTCTAGTACACTTTTGGCCCTACGTTGGGGTGTTTTATTGGCATTTCATTGGTTTTATTCAAAATGATATTCGTGTAAAACCCAGGTGGATTGGGAGCATTCGTTCCTGAGGAAGCAGTGAAATCCTATTACACAAGGCGTATCATAATGGTATCGTAATGACTATAATCTTCACAAAAGATAAAGGTATATGCAGGCAGGCCGTACTATAGACTCCAGCGATTGCCAAGCTTGCTCCTCATACCTCCCGCGCCTGAACTGAGATTATTGTATTAATTAATTACGCTCGGATAAATGTTTGAAAAATGACAGCTACCAATCTGATAATAAGAAAGAATTTTACTTTCTGATCATAACCGTACACAAAATCTTGTCTCTATGCTACTCAGAACACGAACGATGCACGTTTTATCTTCACATGTTATGGTTACACGTTACTGATAAATATCTGAAAATTACAAATACCAATGTTATAACAAGAAAGAATTTTACTCTCTGATCATAAGAGTACAAAAGTCCGGGCTCTACGATACTTACAACACGAGGGATGCACGTTTTATCTTCACATGTTATGGTTACACGTTATGATAAATATCTGAAAATTACAGATACCAATATTATAACAAGAAAGAATTTTACTTCCTGATCATGGACGTACAAAAATCATATCTCTATGATACATAAAACATGAGCGATGCACGTTTTATCTTCTCATGTTATGGTTAAATGTTACTGATAAATATTTGAAAATTTCAGATACCAATATTACAGCAAGAAAGAATTTTATTTTTTGGTCATGGCTATACAAAATTTCTGTCTCAATGATACTTAGAAAAGAGCGATGCACGTTTTAGCTTCACATGTTATGGTTACATGTTACTGATAAATATTTGAAAATTACAAATACCAATATTATAGCAATAAAAATAGTTTTACTTTCTGATCATGAAATTACAAAACTCTTTTCTCTGCGTTACTTCTACCGCGAACGATGCATGCTTTATCTTCACATGGTTATGTTTACCATTACATGGTACATAAACATAAAGATATCGAGATTTAACTGTATTGGAACACCACAGTGAAGCGAAATAATTATTCATTTATAGATGAGTCGTATTTATTACACATCGGCTTCTATTACGTACCTATTTTGAGGACATGATTCTCAAACCATCGTTTGTATCGTCGGCTCTTATGCGACTGAGTATTTGGCAATGACTGAAATATGTATACATCAAAATTATTTTGTTTTCGATGGAAAGTATTATAAAAAAATTTCAGGACTAGCTATGGGAAGCCCGCCATCAGAACCTTTGTTCAATTTATACATGAGCTTTTTCGAAACGCATATCACTATAGCCTTCCCTCGTATTTTTTAAACTTGGTACGGATAGGTGGACGACATCTTTGCAATAGTAGCTTACAAACAAATAGATGACGCTTTGAAATTATTCAACCTTCAAGAACCCAGCATACACTTCACAGTAGAAACACTTGAGGACTGTACTCTACCTTTATTGGACCTTAAAATAACAAAAAGCAATGAAAAACTAGAATTTGATATTAATAGAAAAGCAACACACACACACACATACAAACACACACACACACACACACACACACACACACACACACACACACACACACACACACACACACACACACACACAAACACACACACACACAGATAATTACATCAAAGCAAATAATTTCAACCGAATTCCACAGAAACATGCCACCATCAATAGTCTCATACACAGATTAGTAAATCTACCCCTCAGTCAGCAAGAATATAAAAAAGAATACCATCAAATCTTAAAAAGTGCAATTAAAAATGGATATGGAAAAAACCATGTAGATAAAAAACTAAAATCATTCAAACTTCAAAAGAGATTAAAACAGATCACAGCTCTCACACCAATAAAACAAGAAATTAGATTTGCTAAATTTACTCACCACTCTTGGGCCACAAAGGTTCCAAAAAATATTCAAGAAATACAATATAAAATTGGCACCAAAAGCAATTGCAACGTTAAAAACATACTTAACAGTAATAATACTGATAAGATAAAACCAGAAGAAAAGTCAGGCACTTACAAGATTAAGTGTAAGGACTGTGAAAAGATTTACATAGGGAGGACAAAAAGAAACATAGGCACTAGAAAGAAAGAACACTTCAGGCACTTAAGGTACAAAAATATTGATAAGTCCACAATGGCAGTTCATTTCTGGTCTGAAAATCATGATATTGAAGATAACACTGAATTACTAAAATACATAGAAAAACATAGTGAACTGGTCATATGGGAGAGAATATACATAGAGAAAAAACAACAAATAATGAACTTTGAATTCCCGCCAGAAGAGAATCCCACATTTAAGTTCATCACTAAAACAACAGATGGCAGCAGAAACCCAAGAATTGCCCACACCACTGGATCAAGCTTTAGTCGCATAAGGGTCGACGATGCAAACGATGGTTTGCGAAACTTGTCCTCAAAATAGGTACGTAAGTGAAGCCGATGTGTAATAAATACGACTCATCTATAAATTAACACAAAAAACAAAGATGTTATGAATAATCTATGTAATATTACTTACAGTAATGGGGCATGATGCAATGCAGCTAAAATTGATTTAAATATTTTGTATTAGTGAACCTCAAAAAGTATTTTTGGTAAAACATCTATATTGAATTTTGGTGATATGTAACAAATTCTGTATGTCTATGTACGTGTTAGAGAAAGTAAAAATTTGACGATTAATTTAGTGTATAGTATTGTTCTTATATCTACAGTAAAATACTGTAATGCTTAAAAAGACATCTCAGTTAAAAGAAGTAGAGAGTAAAGGTTGAAAATAAAGCAAGTTTTGAGTACTATTTAATTCAAAATAGAGCTTAAGTGGATGTTGTAAGCTGTAAATGTTTTTTCCAACTACTGTGTGTATATGCAATAATTGGACCAATATATTCTGAAGAATGCAATGCGATTAGAAACATAGTAGGGGTAGTATCTTAGAGTTGTAAGGTTGCTTATGGTTTTCTTTGGATCCTAACGGATAAGGATGCAAAGCTTCAAAAAGATAGGCCAGAGAAGTTGATTTGTATTTTAGATGTTGAATATAAGTCAGTTTCTGGAATCTAATATACATGACTTCGTCAAAATCACGCAAAAGTATTACTTGATCAAATTTTAGTAAAAGATGAGATAAATGTAAATTCTATACAACCCCCCTTAAGATCAAAATTTTAAAACATTTTATCCCTTCACAACGCCGTTATGCTTTGTCTTTAAAATCTGCCAAATATGCAATAAAGTGCAGAAATAGTTTCTGTTATGCGTTTTCAACAAAATAGCATTGAAATTTGGTGACATGCATACGTGAAGTGTTTAACGCCCGCTTTCACTACATACGGCACCGCAGGCGATGACACTGATGATACATGAGATGATAAGGGGGCACCGGTTGAATGAGATGGCGGGGTAAACCGGAGATCCCGGAGAAAACCCGCCCCAGCGCCGTGTTGTCAACCACAAATCTCACGTCGCGCTCGCCTGGGATCGATCCCGGTCCGCCTTGGTGCGGCCTTGACATGAATATGAAGAGGAAAACCCTTGTTCTCAATTTTCAAAACTTTGAAGTATTTTATAGCCTGTGACCATCTGAAAAAATAGGGACTTTCATGGTGAGGAAATTTGGTTTAGTGACTCTTGAGAAACTGTGGCTCCATACACAAAAACAAATGGTTTCCTTTTTTTCTTTTATTTTTTTTTTTGTATTAGAGAATCATCTTTGTGTCTACTTGTCTTTCTTTGCGTTATGAATTGTCAACATTGTGACCAATATAACAACATGGGCACTGCCATTACTTGTAAAATTTTAGTTTGGTTTGTGTTGTGGCAGTCGTGCTGTATCTTTTTATGGTATCACAAGTGTTTTTAAATTTATTAATATTATTTTTTATATATTTATTTCTAAAATATGAGACATTGCAGCCTAGATAGTTAAAATTGTTAAATACTAGTGTGCCAAACCAATGCATTGACACAGTGGCTGTCCTGTTGCCAACTGATGCACCAGAAGACGGAAGATAAACTAGGGAACGAGGATAGTGTTGCCAGAATTACCTTGATGCAGGCCCAGAGACTAACAAACGGGCTATGGAAAGGAATTTGTATAGTTGGGGACAAATTGTTAAGCAGAATTTTGTGTATTATTACAGTGAAAATTTTTGCTCAGATAATGAAAATTTACTACTAGTTATTATTAATACTGCCGGCCGTCATGGCCGAGGTTGCTAGTGTGTATATCTCTACAAGCCGCCACATAGAGTGTGACGGGTTCGGATGTTTGTGTATAGTGTATCTGTGGAAAACTGCAGAAAACAGTAAAACAAATGGAAAAAATAAGCAAAAAGAAAAATATAATATTAATGCTGTAATTAGCACTAACCGAACCTATTCCATGCCAAATAAAAATAATGGCAAAATATTGCAGTTATAAAAGCATACCTCATCATCATCATCATCATCATCATCATCATCATCATCATCATCATCATCATCATCATCATCATCATCATCATCATCATCATCATCATCATCATCATCATCATCATCATCATCATCATCATCATCATCATCATCATCATCATCATCATCATCATCATCATCATCATCATCATCATCATCATCATCATCATCATCATCATCATCATCATCATCATCATCATCATCATCGCCGTCGTCATCGCCATCACCGCCATCGTCATCGACATCTTCATCATCATCGCCATCACCGCCATCGTCATCGACATCTTCATCATCATCACTATTATTATCACTATTATTAGTATTACTATTAGTATTACTATTAGTATTAGTATTACTATTGGTATTAGTATTACTATTCTTACTATTATTACTATTATTATCATTATTTTTCTTTTTAATTTTTAAGATCAGGCTGTATTCAGGAGAGTCTTGCATTCACATCAAAGCCCTTGAGTTTTAATTTTAGAAAACATTGTTTCAAATAAGCTCTATCATAATCAGTGTGATGATTTACCCACTCTAATCTGGCCAGTTTCCTTACAGATTACTATGTCGCTAGTTTGGTTACGCAAAGTTAGTAGCTTCAGCAAATACATGTTTTCGCTATTGACAATGCTACAGCAACCTAGGACATGCCCGCCATTCTCCTAGCAAACCACTGCCACTAATTTGAAGTTTTACCATAATATTCAGAACAAGGAACACAAACGTATTCTGCAATTACTCATCTGGCACAGAGTACCAACATTTAGAAATAAAAAGTGAGATCCTGTGTTAAAGCATTGGCAACATGAATGCAGTCGCTGTGTGAGCAGTAATCTTAGTGAGAACTGAAGTATAAAGAAAAATCACACTTCCAGAAACATATGTTGCCCACCACACACTCATTGTGAAAGCTGGTGCTACTGTTATGCTCATCGAAAACATAAACTTGGGACCAGAAAGATAATTTCACATGGTCATGTGTGCTTAATGTAAACTTCTGTAACATTGCAAGTTATTATGAGAACTGGAAAGGGAAATATTGCTTGTATTGATGTTCAGCGTCATCAACTTTTCACGGTTTAAGCCATCAAGGCTCGTTCCAGACTCAAACTGTAAATTAAAAGTGTTGTATCCATCTTTTTCTTGGTCTACCAATATTTCTTGAAACCAATGGTTTGTAATCTAAAACTAATTTTGGAATGTAGCTATCATTCTTTCTGTTGACTTGTCCCTTGCAGTATTTCTATATTCTTTTATTCTTTCTGTTAGCTTAAAAATATTCAATTCATTTCAAATGTCCTCACTTCTTTGCTTATCTAAAAGATTATATCCTGCTACATTTCTTAAAAATTTCATTTCCACTGTTTCTGTCTTTTGTTCTTTTTCACTTTTTTTTGTTTAAGTCAAAACTCACTACCATATAAAAGTACAGGAACTGCTATTTCTTTATAAAACTTTAATTTGGTCTCTCTTTTCATACTTTTTAAGGTTCTCTTTATGGTGCTTCATATACCATTAAATCTGTTATTTTATTTAAAATGTCAGTATTTTTAAAACAAGAGACATTGCAACCAAGATAATTAAATCAGTTGACTTTTTCAGCGGGTTTTGTTGCTAATAATTTTTGGCTCTTATGAGAATGGATCCCTTGAAGGCTAAAACTTCAGTTCTGTTTATATATATTCTTTAACTATATTGACAGGGTTATTTAATATATGTAATGCTGTTTGTAGACCACTTTTTGAGCCAGATATGAGAACTTGATCGTCTGCAAATAATAAAGTATCTAAATATTTATTCCTAATTATAAAATGCAAATCTAATTTTGTCTGCCTATCAGATACGGCATCGGCAATATAAATATTATAAAGTTACGATGAAAGTGGACACCCTTGTCTTACTCCTTTGTTTATTGTTGCTATTAAATCTGTCTTCATTCTGGTTTCTCTCATGATCTTATTTTCTACACATAATCTTCTTATCGCTGTAATGAAATAATGGGGTACATCTTTCTGTTTCATAATACTCCATAATTTATATGGTTGGGTGCTTGCTAATGCTCATGGAGTTGGAGAATTTCCATTTTCCTTCTGGCCTCCCAATAACGTGCGATTAGTTGTGCTGTCAGTTCTCCATCTGTTTTTGTCAGGGCTCTACACCGGAGCAGATGATCTCCGTCCATCAATGAGTTCAGGTCCCTACACAGTGTGCAGGTCGGGGATTCAAACATATTAATCCTGTATGGATGAGCAGCCAAACAGTCGTGGCCAGTAATCAGTCAGAAGATGGCAACAGTGCTGCTTCTTGGGTGGACTGGGATGGGAATTTTTCTTCCTTGTAGAATTTTCCATTGCTTGTTGGTACTTTTTTCTTTGCATTCTTCTTTCCAGAATAAGTTTATTCTATTGTTTATATGTAGCCTTGATGTGTGGAATGAGGATTTTTGTTGGCAGCTTTGTTCTATTTGTGTTCCTTTTTTGCCAAGGAATCTGCTATTTCATTGGCTATAATTCCAGAGTGGGATGGAATCCACTGGAAGTGTACTTCTTTTTTTAGACATTGTAGTATCCGTAATGAACTGTACACTTCAAGTATTCTATTGGTGTTAGGGTACAGCGAGGATAGGCCTTTACTGATTTAGAATCGCTTAAAATCACTGTTTTAGAGAAAGAGTTCACATGGTTGAAGAGTTGTTTCAGCGAGGTGTTGATTGTTTCTAATTCTGCATCATAGTGGGTTGCTAGTGTGCCCAAACAGATGTAAAAATTGAATATTTTACTATGTATTCCTGCTCCAGCATTACTTTCTTTGTCAAATAGGGAGCCATCTGTGTATATGTGTAGCCATGAGCCTTGTGGATAATAAGTTTCAATTGCTTCTAGAGCTAGCATTTTAAGTGTTTCTGCACTTACATCCCTTTTTGACTCTATATTTTGCAGAAGGTTTACTCTGCTATTTATTTTAGGTTGTGATAGAGGGCAGATTGGAAGTTGGAGATGTTCAATTTTGTTTGTGTCTTCAAGGTTGTATTTTCTCTGTAGGTTATAGGCTTTCTGCAAAAATCTTTTTGTGTTCTTAAGGTCCTTTCTCTGCTTTTGTAGTTCTTCCAGTGGGTATTAAAGGGGAGCCTTTGTAGTTTCTCATTTAGGAGGAGATTCTGTTTTTCCATTTCATGTTTAATTAGCAAGTTATTTGTAGCAATTTGCAATGCAGTTATTGCTGTCGATTTGACTGATCCCATTATTAGTCTGAGTGCTTGGTTCTGTAATGTTTCAAGTTGTGCTAGTTTGCTTTGACTTGCTGTAAGTATCACCTCGCTTCCACAGAGGAGTGCTGGTTTGATGTAACTTTTATAGGTGGTGTTGAGTGTATTGACGGAGGACCCCAATTTCTTGCCAGATAGTCTTTTGGGTGTTGTTAATCTCTGAGTAGTCTTATCTATGGTTTCAATAATGTGGGTTTTCCAAGATAATTTAGAATCGAGTGCTATGTCCAGATATATATAATTTTCTGTTTCTGTTAATTGCTCACCATTTAGTGTTATATGGTAAGCGGTTTTGTGTGGCAAAGCGTGAACACATGCTATTTTGTTTTGGATAAGTTCAGTCATTTCGTTAGCTATTTAAATCCATTTACCTTGTCAAACACCTTCTCAAAATCTATAAAATTTGTGTAAGTCTACATATTGAACTTCCTATGTTTTTCAATTATCTGATTTAAATAAATATATATTTAGAACGAGATCTTCCATTTCTGAATACATTTTGCACCTCCATAATTATATTTTCCATTATTATATTTAAACGACAGTTCAGAATAAATGCATAAATTTTATAGCCTGTATTTAAAATGCTTATGCCTCTCTAATTTTTACATTCATGACTAACACCTTTCTTATAAATTGGATATAATTTGCTATTCTCCATTTTTCTGGAATGTGACCGAACTTCCAACATATTAAGTCTAATAGTCTGTATTTCAATGGAGTGGAGGCGTAATTAATTAATTATTATTAATGTTATCCACTCCAACAGTTTTCTTATTTTAGAGGTTATTAATTGTATTCATGTCAAAAATAAAATTAATTCTACTGAGAACATGGCTTTCTCTGACGAGGTATAGTTCCCACCACAGCTAGCATCTGCTGTGACTGTGGCTAAACATTCCAGAAACTTACCATCTCTCTTCCTAAGCCAGAATTTACTCACAGACAACTGCATGTATCATACAATCCTGTAAGGAGTCCAGAAGATATCAATACAAAAACATTGAGTACTGTAATAAGACTTCGTTTTGTGGAGTTTATGTAATTACAACTGGTCCAGATTGTTTTATGATTGAACCTCATAAAACAATTTGCTCCTGTAAATATCAATCAGATATTGTACAACAGACCTGGGGAAGTGTACTCACCAAGTGTCAGCTTCATACGTGGCGAAGGGTAATGGATTTTTAGTGGACATAAAAATCATTAGCATCGCATAAAGGTGGGTTGCCGAGTGGTAGATTTTGGTCACATAAAATAAACTCAAGCCTAATAAAGAGGCCTCTGAGCAAAATTAAATATATTTCACACCCAATAAGGAACGGGACGCTCAGAACCACTGTTCTTAAGGTGCGTCCCATAAGTAAAAACTCAATTTCAATTTATTTCCTTCACTACTATGAAAGTGGCGAAGCTATGAGAAAACCGGTTCACTGCAGTTAAGGGGGCGAGGAAGAACTTTGTTCACTACTTTGGAGCAATGTTTCCCAGGTCTGTTTTACAATGTGTGGAACTGATCTGGTAATGACATTGTGAAAATAATGTACATACTTGGTAGAAATGTATTGAACCGTTTTTAGTTCTTGTAGTTTTTCTGTTTACATGATGACAAGTACAGTGTGTATAATTTAGAATTGGAACTATGTACTATTTTAATGATCGCAATTAATTCAGTTCATGACTAGTGATATGGGCTTTGGTTTCGAACGTGAGAGTTTCGTTACACTATGAATCCTCGCCTTCGGTAGTTATATTACGACGCCGTCTTCTTGAACAACTCCTACTCCTTCTTCTCCGTCTTGAACAACTTCTTCTTCTCCTCCTTCTCGAACAACTTCTTCTCCTCCTTCTTGAGCAGCTCCTTCTCCTCCGTCTTGAACAACTTCGTCTTCTCCGTCTTGAACAACTTCGTCTTCTCCGTCTTGAACAACTTCTCCTCCTCCTCCTTGAGCAGCTTGTGCGTCTTGATCTTCTTCGCCGACAAGCAGCACTGACAGTGTTCAAGGGACCCTCTTCTTTGAAAAATTTGATGAGTTTCACTCGGTCTGTATCAGTTAACTTTATCAACATATCTTCATCGTTTTTCGTGGTAACAACTTGCGGAAAATTTACTTGGACGTCTAACGAGGGCTTCTCTTCCTTGCTGTGTGTACCTTCTCCTTTTCCCCGTGACGGATACTTGGCGTTTTGCATGGTAAAAATTTGCGCTAATTTTACTTTGGCATTTACCGAGGTCTTCTCTTCATTACTGTGTGTACTTTTTCCTTTTCCGCGAGGGAAGTTTACGCCATATTTTGGTTCTCCCATTTCGTTATTTGAATATTATAATACTTTAATTTAGAAGTCTTTTTGCCTGTCGAACAGAAAATTTTGATATTGATTTCTGGTTGCTATGGAGGTTGATCGTCATTTAACATGCACATAAATTAAACAAAAGCGAGGGAAAACAAATTGGGTGGAAACTTATGACAAATAAATTATGATGTGTTGCTTCCGGATGTTCTTAACTTTAGTTCAAGATGTTGTTACGGAAATATATCCCTCTATCTACTTACGTTGATGAGATACATGTTTGTAGAAATACTTCTTATACGTAATTTTCTTGTAAGTGCTCGGAAATTAGAGAATAAAATTGGCTTTAAGCAATGCATAAATTTTTTGAAAACTGATCGTTGAGTGACTTCTGTGACATTCTGCGATCCTTGTAATGCCAAGACCTTAAGACTTACATATTGATGTTTGAAGGAAATAAAAAATATAAGTAACGGAAGATAAAACAGATAGAAAATAAAGTTATTCGCTAGTTTCTACAAGTTAATTTGGTTTAAGAAATGTTTTAGTGAAATAAACTAGAGGCAGAATAAATCTTTTTGGACAAGAGCAACACAACCCTTGAAACTTAGCACATAATATTTTAAGTAACATGTGTTTAATCAAGTACCAGTTGAAAATAGACCTCTCTGTGCTTGGAAGATGATAATTTTTAGGTTATATTTTCAAGTCTGGCGGACGTAAATTGTACTGCGTTGGCACTATAGATCACGCTGCGTGTTATTGGACGAATATAGCAAAAACTCAGAAATAAAGTGTTAAATACTGCGTCATTTGAAAGCAGCTGTGTTTTGGATTTGTTGAAATGAATGGCAAATGAAATGAAAATGGGCTGAAGCGAAAACACGAGGGACAACGATAAACAAGGTTATATGGTTACAGTCAATTGCCTTGTTTTGGTGTAACCACCAGACAAAGAATTATTGCATAGTACCAATGTGCATGAACTTTTGGACATTATATATGTATTCTTTAGGTACAGTACGTAATATTAACTACAATTTTTAGGTCCATAAGAAATTAGGAAACATAATGCAGCACCCGACATAAGCAGAAAATAGAGCAGTACAAAACATAAAGTTCTAGTACACTTTCGGCCCTACGTTGGGGTGTTATATTGGCATTTCATTGGTTTTATTCCAAACGATATTCGTGTAAAACCCAGGTGAATTGGGAGCATTCGTTCCTGAGGAAGCAGTGAACTCCTATTACCCAAGGCGTATCATAATGGTATCGTAATGACTATAATCTTCACAAAAGTTAAAGGGATATGTAGATGGACCGTATTACAGACTCCAGCGAATCCTAAGCTTGCTGCTCCTATCTCCCGCGCCTGAACTGAGATTATTGTATTAATTAATTACGCTCGGATAAATGTTTGAGAAATGACAGCTACCAATCTGATAATAAGAAAAAATTTTACTTTCTGATTATAACCGTACACAAAATCTTGTCTCTATGATACTCAGAACAATAACGATGCACGTTTTAGCTTCACATGTTATGGTTAAATGTTACTGATAAATATTTGAAATTTACAGATTACAATCTTACAACAAGAAGGAATTTGACTCTCTGATCATAAAAGTACAAAAGTCCGGTCTCTACGATACTTAGAACACGAACGATGCACGTTTTAGCTTCACATGTTATGGTTAAATGTTACTGATAAATATTAAAATTTACAGATACCAATATTACAACAAGTAAGACTTTTACTTCCTGATCATGGACTTACAAAAATCTTGTCTATGTGATACTTAATGCATGAGCGATGCACGTTTTATCTTCTCATGTTATGGTTTAATGTTACTGATAAACATTCGAAAATTACAGATACCAATATTATAGCAAGAAGGAGTTTTACTTTCTGATCATGAACTTACAAAAATCTTTTTTCTGCGTTACTTCTACTGCGAGCGATGCATGTTTTATCTTCACATGGTTATGTTTACCATTACATGGTACATGAACATAAAGATATCGTGATTTAACTGTATTGGAACACCACAGTGAAGCGAAATAATTATTCATTTATAGATGAGTCGTATTTATTACACATCGGCTTCACTTACGTACCTATTTTGAAGACATGACTCTCAAACCATCGTTTGCATCGTCGGCTCTTACGCGACTGAATATTTGGCAATGACTGAAATATGTATACATCAAAATTATTTTGTTTTCGATGGAAAGTATTATAAACAAATTTCAGTACTAGCTATGGGAAGCCCGCCATCAGCACTTTTGGTCAATTTATACATGTGCTTTTTCGAAACGCATATTACTATAGCCTTCCCTCGTATTTTTAAAACATGGTACGGATACGTGGACGACATCTTTGCAATAGTACCTTACAAACAAATAGATGATGCTTTGAAACTACTCAACCTTCAAGAACCCAGCATACACTTCACAGTAGAAACACTTGAGGACTGTACTCTACCTTTATTGGACCTTAAAATAACAAAAAGCAATGAAACACTAGAATTTGATATTCATAGAAAAGCAACACACACACACACACACACACACACACACACACACACACACACACACACACAAACACACACACACACACTCACACACTCATACACTCACTCACACTCTCACACTTTCTCACTCTCACACTCTCACACTCTCACACTCTCACACTCTCACACACTCACACTCACACACTCACACACTCACACTCTCAGACTCTCACACTCTCACACTCTCACACATTCACACACTCACACTCTCACACTCCTACACACTCACACACTCACACACTCACTCACCCACACACTCACACACTCACACACTCACACACTCACACTCTCACACTCTCACACTTTCTCACTCTCACACTCTCACACACTCACACACTCACACTCACACACTCACACACTCACACTCTCAGCCTCTCAAACTCTCACACTCTCACACACTCACACACTCACACTCTCACACTCTCACACTCTCACACACTCACACACTCACACACTCACACACTCACACTCTCACACTCCTACACACACTCACACTCACACACCCACACACTCACACACTCACACACACTCACACACACTCAACACTCACACACACTCACACACACACTCACACATAATCACACACTCACACACACACACACACTCACACACTCTCACACGCACTCTCACACGCACTCTCGCACGCACTCTGACACGCACACTCTCACGCACACTCTAACGCACACTCTCACGCACACTCACTCGCACACCCTCACACACACTCTCACACACACTCCCACACACTCTCCCACACACTCACACACTCTCACTCAATCTCCCACACACACACTCTCTCACACACTCTCACACACTCTCTCACACACACTCTCACATACTCACACACACTCTCACATACACTCCTACACACACACTCTCACACACACTCTCACTCACACACTCTCACTCACACACTCTAACACACACGTTCTCACACACTCTCACACTCGCACACCCTCACACACACTCTCACACACACTCCCACACACTCTCCCACACACTCCCACACACTCTCACACACACTCTCACTCAATCTCCCACACACACTCTCTCACACACTCTCACACACACTCTCACATACTCTTACACACTCTCACCCATACACTCTCACATACACTCTCACACACACTCTCACACACACACTCTCACACACACTCTCACTTACACATTCTCACACACTCTCACTGACACACTCTCACTCACACACTCTCACACACGTTCTCACACTCACACACACTCACACACACTCACACACTCTCTCACACACTCACACACACTCACACACACTCAGACACACTCACACACACTCTCACACACTCTCACACACTCTCACACACCCACACTCTCACACACACATCTCACCCACTCTCACACACTCACACACTCTCACACTCACACACACTCTCACACACTCTCACACACACACTCTCTCACACCTTCTCTCACACCTTCTCTCACACACTTTCTCACACCTTCTCTCACACACTCTCTCACACTCTCTCACACACTCTCTCACACACTCTCTCACACACACTCTCACACACACTCTCACACACACTCTCACACACACTCTCACACACACTCTCACACACACTCTCACACACACTCTCACACACACTCTCACACACACTCCCGCACACACTCCCACACACATTCCCACACACACTCTCACACACACTCTCACACACTCTCACACACACTCTCATACACATTCTCACACACACTCTCACACACACTCTCACACAACTCTCACACACACTCTCACACGCACTCTCACACGCACTCTCGCACGCACTCTGACACGCACACTCTCACGCACACTCTAACGCACACTCTCACGCACACTCACTCGCACACCCTCACACACACTCTCACACACACTCCCACACACTCTCCCACACACTCACACACTCTCACTCAATCTCCCACACACACTCTCCCACACACTCTCACATACTCTCACACACTCTCACCCACACACTCTCACATACACTCCTACACACACACTCTCACACACACTCTCACTCACACACTCTCACTCACACACTCTAACACACACGTTCTCACACACTCTCACACTCGCACACCCTCACACACACTCTCACACACACTCCCACACACTCTCCCACACACTCCCACACACTCTCACACACACTCTCGCTCAATCTCCCACACACACTCTCTCACACACTCTCACACACACTCTCACATACTCTTACACACTCTCACCCACACACTCTCACATACACTCTCACACACACACTCTCACACACACACTCTCACACACACTCTCACTTACACATTCTCACCTACTCTCACTGACACACTCTCACTCACACACACACTCTCACACACGTTCTCACACACTCTCACACACTCACACACACTCACACACTCTCTCACACACTCACACACACTCACACACACTCAGACACACTCACACACACTCACACACACTCTCACACACTCTCACACACTCTCACACACCCACACTCACACACACATCTCACCCACTCTCACACACTCACCCACTCTCACTCACACACACTCTCACACACTCTCACACACTCTCACACACTCTCATACACTCCCACACACTCTCACACACACACACTCTCTCACACACTCTCTCACACCTTCTCTCACACACTTTCTCACACCTTCTCTCACACACTTTCTCACACCTTCTCTCACACACTCTCTCACACTCTCTCACACACTCTCTCACACACACTCTCACACACACTCTCACACACACTCTCACACACACTCTCACACACTCTCACACACACTCTCACACACACTCTCACACACACTCTCACACACACTCTCACACACACTCACACACACACTCCCACACACACTCCCACACACACTCTCACACACTCTCACACACTCTCACACACGCCCCTCAAAATCCAACCTCTGCGGTCCTCGTCCCGAGGGGTGGGCAACAGGAAGTAGGGGACTGACTGATGGGGTGATGTACGGTGGGGACTTGATGTACCCCACGACCGCTACGGCAGCCGAGAAGGCCCATCAGTAACCCCGAAAACTGGCAGAAGAGGCTCTGGTATTTTTCCCCAGGGACCTACTACGGTAGGTACGGCATTGGCGATCCCGGGGTCCCTAGCCATTCACCCCCAATTCATCCCCTTCATCTCCATCAACTGTGCCACGTGTAGCTACTGCTTGTCAGTAAGAATTACATTCTTCCTCTTCTAGTTCCTTATTATTCTTATTAGCACGTAAGTTCTTAGGTTTATAACTCCTGTCTCACCAGCAGGGATCTCTCCTATCTCCGTGGTTCTGTCCCACGGTTTTCAGCGCGGCTTCCGACATGTGTGCTCTCCGGAGGTCTCAAAAGTGAAGGTTGAGCGGACCCTTCGCACTGCCCCTATGTGTAGCCTTAGGTGCGGAGCCCGTCCACACCGTCAAGTACACCCACGTAGCTCCTTGAGGGCCCGGTCTGTGTTAATCTCCCGACGGCCGCGTTGCCGTTGGGTTAGTATCACAGACCTGACGTGTTACTGCTGACGGAACCCCGGTGTAATCAACCACAAGTCCCCTGAATCCGCGTGTGCCCTTTATGCGCAGCGCGGCCTAAAGTGGGGAGCCACAGGCGGTTATTCCTGTGGTAGGGGCATAAAGCCGGGGTGTGCGTGGTGAACGGTTTACCATACGGACAAGCAGTGGAGATTGAAGGGTAGCTTTTCTGAAGTACAAATGAGATCGGTCATGTGTGGGGTCCCCATGACGGCACAGACCGTGAAGATTCGGTGTCTTTCTTTCGATAACCCCCGGATGGCAGGCTGACGCCGACGGTTCCGGATGGGGGTCTATATCATCATGTCTCCGCGCAAAACCTCCTTCATTGACCCATATTTATTGATGACCTTGGCATGTGATGGCAAAACGTATAAGGATATAAGCCCATTTTATATAAAGCGAGAGCTCGATAAGATCAGTGGCCCTGTAAAAAACGCTACGCGTCTGCGCGACGGCAACTTACTATTAGAGACGACAACTGCAGAGCAATCTAAGAAACTTCAAAAAGCGTCTTTGTTGGGCTCCTACCCGATCCGGGTAGCCCCACACAAAACCCTTAACACCTGCAGAGGAGTAGTCACCACCTCCAGCTTGGATGGTCTCGCGAATGAGGAAATAGTAAGTTGCCTCTCCGATCAACTCGTTTGTCAGGCGTACCGGCTAACTAGAAATCAAGATGGCAAGGAGTACCCGCTACGTACGGTTTTTCTTACTTTCGCCGGGACTAAGCTACCTGAGTACATCTATTGCGGCTATGAACGTGCTAGCGTCCGCCAGTATGTCCCGAACCCCATGCGCTGTTTCCAATGTCAGCGGTTCGGACATACTAAGGTCACATGTACCAATCCTGCTCTTTGTGAGCAATGTGGCCTACCGAAGCACGACGACCCTAACTGCAGTCGAACACCTTGTTGCGTGAACTGTGGCGGTAGTCATCCCTCCAGCTCGCGACAGTGCCCTAAATTCATGGACGAAAAAAGTATTCAGGAGCTACGTGTAAAGGAACGCCTGACTTTTCGAGAGGCACGACGGCGCTTCGAACAACTGAAGCCTGCTACCACTACTACTGGATATGCACTAGCAGCTCGCCGTACTCCTAATACCACTGTTGCTGTTCAACACGTCCCTGTCGCCCACGCATCCACGCAGACTGACTTTCTAGCCGTTAAACCTACGTCTCAGACTGTTTGTATATCCACCAGCACTACCTCCGTTTCAACCGTACAGACTCCACACACCAAGCCATCAGCGGGTAACAACAATCCCGTAGTAATTGTGAAAAACCGATTCCGACCACAGCATAGATCACGAAGTCGCTCGCCCTCCATTAGATCGCGGTCTCGTTCTACGAGCCGTAGGAGTTCTGACTCCCGAACATCAGCGGAGTCACAGGACGCTAACGATTTTCGAATCGTAGGGCCCAAGTCAGCCAAGGTCAAGAAAAAGGTTAAAACGGCCCGCTAAAAACTCTTTATGGAAATAATCCAGTGGAATGTCAATGGTTTTCGAGCTCGTGCTCAAGACCTACAACATTTAGTTTCTCAACGGTCACCATCAATTATTTGTCTCCAGGAAACCCACTTACATCCCAATCACTCGTTACACCTTGACTCTTTCTCTGCATTTAGAAGCGACTCTCTTGCAGGTATGCGTGCAAGCGGTGGCGTTGCTACCTTAGTGGCGCCTAACATCTCAGCCGCCAACGTTCCTATCACCACACCATTGCAAGCTGTGGCCGTTCGGATACAGCTGGAGAGCATCAGTTTTACCATATGCAACATGTACCTGCCGCCGCTCAGTATAGTTCCAGAGCGTGATCTACAAGCTCTATTGGCTCAGCTCCCCTCACCACTACTCCTTGTGGGAGATTTGAATGCCAAGCACACGCTCTGGGGATCATACACAGATGACGCCCGTGGATGCCTCCTCATAGACGTCTTCGATAAGTCTGACCTGCTTCCGCTAAATACTGGCGACCCGACATTCCTATCATCCGCTTATGGTACACATTCCGTACTAGACCTTTCTTTCTGCAGTCCGTCATTAGTACCACTACTTGAGTGGTCAGTACTTTCCGACCTCTTTGGCAGTGATCATTACCCCATTAACATTCAGTTTTCTGGCCGCCAATGTGTACCTTCTCGACATCCTCGCTGGATTATTTCCAAAGCTAACTGGGGAAAATTCCAATCCCTCATACACCTCATCGACGATGGTTTCGACACCATCGACGAAATGGTCGAATATTTTACTTGCTCGATCCTGCTCGCAGCAGAATCCAGCATTCCTCGAGGTTCACCTACACCACGTCGTATCCCTGTACCGTGGTGGTCCGAGGAATGCAGTTTGGCTGTCAAAGCACGCAAACGTGCTTTGCGCGTTTTTCAGCGGCACCCGACGGAAGGGAACTTCGTCGCCTTCAAACGTTCTCGCGCTAGGGCACGCTTTATACTGCGCAACGCAAAGCGTAAATCCTGGGAAGCCTATTTGTCTTCGCTTTCCCGGCGCAGCTCTACCCAACAAGTATGGTCAGCTGTTCGGCGGATGTATGGCAAGTATCGCCGAACGGTAATTCCCGGCCTTGCCATCAACGGTTCCATGTGCACCACCGAGCAGGACATGGCTGAAGCCCTAGCTACCATATTTGCTGCTACTAGCCAAACTGCCCGCTATGACGCTCTCTTCTTGCCCATTAAGGAAAAGGCGGAGCGGGTACCACTTAATTTTAATAGTGACTGCACCGAGCCGTACAATCAACCTTTTACCGCAGCCGAGCTCGCCCATTCTGTGGCGTTAGCAAAGGATTCTTCTCCAGGTCCCGATGACGTACATCGACAGATGCTACTACATCTTCCATCTGAGGCGCTATGTTTTCTTTTAAACATCTATAACCGCATTTGGCATGAGCGGGTTTTCCCTTCCTCCTGGCGAGAGGGTATCGTCATCCCCATCCCTCGACCAGGAAAGGACCGCACGCTACCATCTAGCTACCGCCCCATTTGCCTAACGAGTGTCATCTGTAAGACATTGGAGCGAATGATAAACGCTCGGTTAAATTGGTGGCTAGAAAAGCATAAACATCTGTCCAACTTGCAATGCGGTTTTCGTCGCCATCGCTCAAGTGTCGATAATCTAACACGCCTTGAGGGGTATATTTCCGATGCGTTTCTACTGAAACAGCACGCCGTGGGCGTGTTCCTCGACCTGGAGAAGGCTTATGACACCACCTGGCGGTACGGCATACTCCGTAACCTACATGGTTACGGTATGCGTGGTCATCTACCCGAATTCCTATGCAACTTTTTAAAACTTCGCCGTTTTCGTGTTCGCATAGGAAACACGATATCACGGGAGCGGATACAGGAGAACGGCGTACCTCAAGGGTCAATTTTGAGCGTCACCCTTTTTGCCGTAGCGATTAACGGAATCACTAGTGCCGTTCGAAGTGGAATTCCATCATCCCTCTATGTTGACGACTTCGCAGTCTATTATAGGTCTGCCAACATAGATCACATTGAGCGCCAACTGCAGCTGACCATTACCCAGCTAGCAGCTTGGGCGCTTCAAACCGGCTTCCGTTTTTCAGCTGCGAAGACGCAGTGTATCCACTTTCACCGCCTACGAGGTATTTACCCGCCTCCTGATCTTCATTTGAACGGCACACCCCTGCCATTTGTCTCACACCTGAAGTTCTTGGGCCTCTACTTGGACCGACAACTAAATTGGGAGCACCACATTCGTCACCTTCGAGCCTCTTGCGATCGTTCTCTTCGGGTGCTGAAGGTATTATCTGGAGCATCTTGGGGGGGCGATCGCACGGTAATGTTGAGGCTGCACCGTTCTCTGGTTCGGTCCAAGCTGGACTATGGCAGTTTTATTTATGGCGCAGCGACCGCCTCTAAACTTCGCCTTTTAGACACCGTGCATCATACTGGCATCCGCCTTGCCACAAGAGCTTTCCGCACCAGTCGAGTCGACTGCCTGTATGCAGACTCAGGCGAACCTCCACTCCATATTCGTCGCTCCCTGTTGCTCTGCTCATACGTTTCGAAGTTGGCAAGTTATCACAATCATCCTTGTTTTAAACCAGTTCTGTGTCCAGATTTAGTCCACCGTTATATGCGCCCTGGTTCTCAGACACGCCCCGTGGGAATAAGGTTTCGGGATCTACTACATTCGCATGGCCTCCGAATGCCTCGCGTGGAGAGGTCGTCCATCTGCCCCTATCCTGCATGGCAGCTCAATCGTGTGCAGTTCGATCTCGCTCTTTCAAACAATTCTAGACTCGCTACTCCACATTCGGTGTTCCAACAACTTTTTGCCGAATTACTGGGCCGTTACCCTAACTATGTCCCGGTCTTTACAGACGGTTCTCAGTTAGGTAACGCTACGGGTTGCGCGTTCTTCGTTAACGGTGAGGCTCACAAATTTCGACTTCTGGACTCAACTTCGGTCTTTTCAGCAGAGTTATACGCCATCTACTATATGCTCCTTTTTATTTGCAAGTTAGCCCCTGGCTCTTTTATTGTTTGCACCGACTCTCTCAGTGCTCTTCAGGCCTTGAAACAGCACACTGCCGCTCACTCCCTAGTTTTAAAAATACAGGCCCAGATCTCGCAAATGCTCGGTCGAGGATACCATTTTGTTTTTACTTGGACCCCTGGGCATATGGGCATTTCCGGGAACGAGGAGGCGGACGCGGCTGCTAAGTCTGCTTGCCGTTTGCCCCGGAGTTTAACAACTACGGTGCCGTACCAGGATGTGCAACGTTTTTTCCGGCGCCAGCTTCTATCTGCTTGGCAGCAATCCTGGACAGCTTTAGAAGGCACACAACTCCGGGCAGTAAAGGAAAGCGTACAACCCTGGCTGACTTACTGCAGGGATAACCGGCGAGCCGAGGTGATACTCACCCGGCTGAGAATTGGGCACACACGAGCAACACATGGCCATCTGCTAAGAGGGGAAACGGCCCCTGAGTGTGCTCCATGTGCAGTACGCCTCACTGTGCGGCATGTACTGCTTGACTGCCCGCAGTACGCCCGCGTTCGCCAGTCTTTGGGCTTGGGGACTAACTTGCACGGTGTTTTAGGTAACGACCCAGTGGCCGTGGACAAGGCACTGCGGTTTGTTTAAGAAATAGATTTTAATAAACAAGTCTGACTTGTGTTTTATATTTATTGCTTTTAGAGATTTTAAATTATTAGTCTTTACATCGTTTTTCATGTCTTTTTAACATTTGTGTGTTTTTATGGTACTTTACCTTTTAACTAAATTTTATATAGTTATTAGGTTTTAGTGTTGACTTGGGGCCCAAATGACCTTGTTGTCGACGGGCCCTTAAACGCCACATACTCACTCACTCACTCTCACACACACTCTCTCACACACCCACACACACTCTCACACTCACACACACTCACACACACTCACACACACTCACACACTCTCACACACACTCACACACACTCACTTACACTCACACACTCTCAAACACACTCACACACTCACACACACACTCTCAACGCACTCTCACACGCACTCTCACACGCACTCTCACACGCAATCTCTCATGCGCACTCTCACACACACTCTCACACACACTCACGCACACTCTTACGCACACTCTCACGCACACTCCCACGCACACCTCCACGCACACTCTCACGCACACCTCCACGCACACTCTCACGCACACTCTCGCACACTCTCGCACAATCACGCACACGCACGCACGCTCTAGCAAACTCTCGCACACTCACGCACGCTCACGCACACTCACGCACACTCAGGCATACTCACACACACACGCACACTCAGGCACACTCACACACACTCACGCACACTCACGCACACTCACACATACTCGGATACACTCACACACACTCAAACACTCTCACACACACTCTCACACACTCTCACACACTCTCACACACTCTCACACACTCTCACACACACTCTCACACACTCACACACTCTCACACACACATCTCACACACTCTCACACACTCACACACTCTCACACACTCACTCACACTCACTCACACATACTCTCACACACTCTCACACACTCTCACACACTCTCACTCACTCTCACACATTCTCACACACTCCCACACACTCTCACACACTCTCACACACTCTAACACACTCTCACACACACACTCACTCTCACACACTCACTCTCACACACTCACTCTCACACACTCACTCTCACTCACTCTCACACACTCTCTCACACACTCTCACACACTCACTTCAAAGCAAATAATTTCAACCGAATTCCACAGAAACATGCCACGATCAATAGTCTCACACACAGATTAGTAAACCTACCCCTCAGTCAGCAAGATTATCAAAAAGAATACCACCAAATCTTAAAAACTGCAATTAAAATGGATATGGAAAAAACCTTGTAGATAAAAAAACTAAAATTATTCAAACTTCAAAAGAGATTAAAACAGATCACAGCTCTCACACCAATAACACAAGTAATTAGATTTGCTAAATTTACTTACCACTCCTGGGCCACAAAGGTTCCAAAAATATTCAAGAAATACAATATAAAATTGGCACAAAGGGCAATGGCAACATTAAAAACATACTTAACAGTAATAATACTGATAAGATAAAACCAGAGGAAAAGTCAGGCACTTACAAGGTTAAGTGTAAGGACTGTGAAAAGATTTACATAGGGAGGACACAAAGAAACATAGGCACTAGAAAGAAAGAACACTTCAGGCACTTATGATACAAAAATATTGATAAGTCCGCAATAGCAGCTCATTTCTGGTCTGAAAATCATGATATTGAAGATAGCACAGAGTTACTAAAATACATAGAAAAACATAGTGAACTGGTCATATGGGAGAGAATATACATAGAGAGAAAAAAAAAAAACAAACAAATAATGAAATTGGAATTCCCGCCAGAAGAGAATGCCACATTTCAGTTCATCACCAAAACAACAGATGGCAGCAGAAACCCCAGAATTGCCCACACCATTGGATCAAGCTTTAGTCGAGTAAGAGCCGACGATGCAAACGATGGTTTGCGAAACATGTCCTCAAAATAGGTACGTAAGTGAAGCCGATGTGTAATAAATACGACTCATCTATAAATTAACATAAAAAACAAAGATGTTATGAACAATCTATGTAATATTACTTACAGTAATGGGGCATGATGCAATGCAACTAAAATTGATTTAAATATTTTTTATTAGTGAACCTCAAAAAGTATTTTTGGTAAAACATCTATATTGAATTTTGGTGGTATGTAACACCTTCTGTATCTCTATATACGTGTTAGAGAAAGTACAATTTTGACGATTAATTTAGTCTATAGTATTGTACTTATATCTACAGTAAAATACTGTAACGTTTAAAAAGACACCTCAGTTAAAAGAAGTAGAGAGTAAAGGTTGAAAATAAAGCAAGTTTTGAATACTATTTAATTCAAAATGGAGTTTAAGTGGATGTGGTAAGCTGTAAATGTTTTTTCCAACTACTGTGTGTATATGAAATATTTGGACCAATATATTTTAAAGAATGCAATGCGATCAGAAACATAGTAGGGGTGGTATTTTAGAGTTGTAAGTTTGCTTATGGTTTTCTTTGGATCCTAACGGATAAGAATGCAAAGCTTCAACTAGATAGACCAGAGAAGTTGATTTGTACTTTAGATGTTGAATATAAGTCAGTTTCTGGAATCTAATATACATGACTTCGTCAAAATCACGGAAAAGTATTACTTGATGAAATTTTAGTAAAAGATGAGATAAATATAAATTATATACAACCCCCCTTAAGATAAAAATTTTAAAACTTTTTATCCCTTCACAACGCCGTTATGCTTTGTCTTTAAAATCTGCCAAATATACAATAAAGTGCAGAAATAGCTTCTGTTATGCGTTTTCAACAAAATAGCATTGAAATTTGGTGACATGAATACGTCAAGTGTTTAACGCCCGCTTTCACTACATACGGCACCGCAGGCGATGACACTGATGATACATGAGATGATAATGGAGCACCGGTGGAATGAGAAGGCGGGGTAAACCGGAGATCCCGGAGAGAACCCGCCCCAGCGCCGTGTTGTCCACCACTTTCTCTCTTTGCAGTCGCCTGGGATCGATCCCGGGCCGCCTTGGTGCGGCCTTGACATGAATATGAAGAGGAAAACCCTTGTTCTCAATTTTCAAAACTTTGAAGTATTTTATAGCCTGTGACCATCTGAAAAAATAGGGAGTTTCATGGTGAGGGAATTTGGTTTAGTGACTCTTGAGAAACTGTGGCTCCACACACCAAAAATGATGGTTTCCTTTTTTTGTATTAGAGAATCATCTTTGTTTCTGCATGTCTTTCTTTGCGTTATGAATTGTCAACATTGTGAGCCATATAGGAACATGGGCACTGCCATTTCTTGTAAAATTTTAGTTTTGTTTGTTTTGTGGCAGTCGAGATACATCTTTTTATGGTAACACAAGTGTTTTTAAATTTATTAATGTTATTTTTTATATATTCATATCTAAAATATGAAACATTGCAGCCTAGATAGTTAAAATTGTTAAATGCTTGTGTGCTAAACCAATTCATTTACACAGTGGCTGTCCTGTTGCCAACTGATGCGCCAGAAGACGGAAGATAAACTAGGGGACGAGAATCGTGTTGCCAGAATGACCTTGATGCATGCCGAGAGACTATACAACCGGCTATGGAAAGGAATTTGTATAATTGGGGACAAATTGTTAAGTGAATTTTGTGTATTAGGACAGTGAAAATTTGTTCTCAGATAATAAAAAGTTACTACTAGTTATTATTAATACTGCCGGCCGTCATAGCCGTGGTCACTAGTGTGTATATCTCTAGCGGCCGCCACATGGAGTGTCACGGGTTCGGATGTTTGATATTAGTGTATCTGTGGAAAATTGCAGAAAGCAGTAAAACAAATGGAAAAAATAAGGAAAAAGAAAAATATATTAATGCTGTAATTAGCACTAACCGAACCTATCCCATGCCAAATAAAAATAATTGCAAAATATTGCAGTTATAAAAGCATACCTTATCATCATCATCATCATCATCATCATCATCATCATCATCATCATCATCATCATCATCATCATCATCATCATCATCATCATCATCATCATCATCATCATCATCATCATCATCATCGCCATCACCGCCATCGTCAACGTCATCCTCATCTTCATCATCATCACTATTATCATCACTATTATTAGTAATACTATTAGTATTACTATTGGTATTAGTATTACTATTGGTATTAGTATTACCATTGTTACTATTGTTATTACTATTCTTACTATTATTACTATTATTATCATTATTTGTTCTTTTTAATTTTTAAGATCAAGCTGTATTCAGTAGAGTCTTGCATTCACATCAAAGCCCTTGAGTTTTAATTTTAGAAAACATTGTTTCAAATAAGCTCTAACATAATCAGTGTCATGATTTACCCACTCTAATCTGGCCAGTTTCCTTACACAATACTATGTCGCTAGTATGGTTACGCAATGTTAGTAGCTTCAGCAAATACATGTTTTCGCTATTGAGAATGCTACAGCAACCTAGGACATGCCCGCCATTCTCCTAGCAAACCACTACCACTAATTTGCAGTTTTACCAGAATATTCAGAACAAAGAACACAAACGTATTCTGCAATTACTCATCTGGCACAGAGTACCAACATTTGGAAATAAAAAGTGAGATCCTGTGTTAGAGCATTGGCAACATGAAAGCATTCGCTCTGTGAGTAGTAATCTTAGTGAGAACTGAACTATAAAGAAAAATCACACTTCCAGAAATATATGTTGCCCACCAAACACCCATTGTGAATGTTGGTGCTACTGTTATGCTCATCGAAAACATAAACTTGGGACCAGAAAGATAATTTCACATGGTCATGTGTGCTTAATGTAAACTTCTGTAACATTGCAAGTTATTATGAGAACTGGAAATGGAAATATTGCTTATATTGATGTTCAGCGTCCTCAACTTTTCAGGGTTTAAGCCATCAAGGCTCGTTCCAGTCTCAAATTTTAAATTAAAAGTGTTTTATCCATCTTTTTCTTGGTCTACCAATATTTCTTGAAACCAATGGTTTGTAATCTAAAACTAATTTTGGAATGTAGCTATCATTCTTTCTGTTGACTTGTCCTTTCCAGTATTTCTATATTCTTTTATTCATTCTGTTATCTTAAAAATATTCAATTCATTTCCAATGTCCTCACTTCTTTGCTTATCTAAAAGATTATAACCTGCTACATTTCTTAAAAATGTCATTTCCACTGTTTCAATCTTTTTTTCTTTTCATTTTTTTTTGTTTAAGTCCAAAATTCACTACCATATAATAGTACAGGAACTTATATTTCCTTATAACAGTTTAATTTGGTCTCTCTTCTCATACTTTTTAAGGCTCTCTTTATGGTGCCACATATACCAGTTAATTTGTGATTTTATTTAAAATGTCAGTATTTCTAAAACAAGAGACATTCCAACCAAGATAATTAAATCAGTTGACTTTGTCAGCGGGTTTTTCTGCTAATAATTTTTGGCTCTTATGAGAATGGATCCCTTGGAGGCTAAAACTTTTGTTCTGTTTATATATATTATTTAACTATATTGACAGGGTTATTTAATATATGTAATACTGTTTGTAGACCACTTTTTGAGCCAGATATGAGAACTTGATCGTCTGCAAATAATAAAGTATCTAAATATTTATTCCTAATTATAAAATGTAAATCTAATTTTGTCTGCCTATCAGATACGGCATCGGCAATATAAATATTATAAAGTTACGATGAAAGTGGACACCCTTGTCTTACTCCTTTGTTTATTGTTGCTATTAAATCTCTCTTCATTCTGGTTTCTATCATGATCTTATTTTCTACACATAAACTTCTTATCGCTGTATTGAAATGTTGGGGTACACCTTTCTGTTTCATAATACTCCATAATTTATATGGTTGGTTGCTTGCTAATGCTCATGGAGTTGGAGAATTTCCATTTCCCTTCTGGCATCTCAATACCGTGTGATTAGTTGTGCTGTCAGTTCTCCATCTGCTTTTGTCAGGGCCCTACACTGGAGCAGATGATCTCCATCCTTCAATGAGCTCGGGTCCTTACACAGTGTGCAGGTCGCGGATTCAAAAATATTAATCCTGTATAGATGCGCAGCCAAACAGTCGTGGCCAGTAATCTGTCAGAAGATGGCTACAGTGCTGCTTCTTGGGTGGACCGGGATGGGATTTTTACTTCCTTGTAGAATTTTCCATTGATTGTTGGTACTTTTTTCTTTGCATTCTTCTTTCCAGAATAAGTTGATGGTATTGTTTATATGTAGTTTTGATGTGTGGAATGAGGATTTTTGTTGGCAGCTTTGTTCTATTTGTGTTCCTTTTTTTGCCAAGGAATCGGCTATTTCATTGGCTTTAATTCCAGAGTGGGATGGAATCCACTGGAAGTGGACTTCTTTTTTTAGACATTGTGGTATCCGTAATGAACTGTACACTTCAAGTATTCTATTGTTGTTAGGGTACAGCGAGGATAGGCCTTTAGTGATTTAGAATCACTTAAAATCACTTCTTTAGAGAAAGAGTTCACATGGTTGAAGAGTTGTTTCAGTGAGGTGTTGATTGCTTCTAATTCTGCATCATAGTGGGTTTTTAGTGTACCCAAACAGATGTAAAAATTGAATATTTTACTATGTATTCCTGCTCCAGCATTACTTTATTTGCCAAATAGGGAGCCTTCTGTGTATACGTGTAGCCATAAGTCTTGTAGAAAATAAGTTTCAATTGCTTCTAGAGCTAGCATTTTAAGTGTTTCTGCACTTACATCCCTTTTTGACTCTATATTTTGCAGAAGGTTTACTCTGCTATTTATTTTAGGTTGTGATAGAGGGCAGATTGGAAGTGGGAGATGTTCAATTTTGTTTGTGTCTTCAAGGTTGTATTTTCTCTGTAGGTTATAAGCTTTCTGCACAAATCCTTTTTGTGTTTTTAAGGTCCTTTCTCTGCTTTTGTAGTTCTTCTAGTGAGAATTAAAGGGGAGCCTTTGTAGTTTCTCATTTAGGAGGAGATTCCTTTTTTCCATTTCATTTTTAATTGGCAAGTTATTTGTAGCAATTTGCAAGAGGCGTAATTAATTATTTCATGATTAATGTTATCCACTCCAACAGTTTTCTTATTTTAGAGGTTATTAATTTTATTCATGTCAAAAATAAAATTAATTCTACTGAGAACATGGCTTTCTCTGACGAGGTTATAGTTCACACTACAGCTAGCATCTGCTGTGACTATAACCATACACATGGCTAAACATTCCAGAAACTTACCATCTCTCTTCCTAAGCAAGAGTTTACTCACAGACAACTGCATGTAGCATACAATCCTGTAAATACTTCAGAAGATATCAATACAAAAACATTGTGTACTGTAATAAGTCTTCGTTTTGTGGAGTTTATGTAATTACAACTGGTCCAGATTGTTTTGTGATTGAACCTCATAAAACAATTTGCTCCTGTAAATATCAATCAGATATTGTACAACAGACCTGGGGAAGTGTACTCACCAAGTGTCAGCTTCATACATGGCGAAGGGTGATGGATTTTTAGAGGACATAAAAATCATTAGCATCACATAAATGTGGGTTGCCGAGTGGTAGATTTTGGTCACATAAAATAAACTCAAGCCTAATAAAGAAGCCTCGGAGCAAAATTAAATATATTTCACACCCAATAAGGAACGGGACGCTCAGAACCACTGTACTTAAACTGCGTCCCATAAGTAAAACCTCAATTTCTATTTATTTTCTTCATTACTATTAAAGTGGAAAAGCTAAGAGAAAACCGGTTTACTACAGTTAAGGGGACAAGGAACAACTTTGTTCACTACTTTGGAGCAATGTTCCCTAGGTCTGTTTTACAATGTGTGGAATTGATCTGGTAATGACATTGTGAAAATAATGTACATACTTGGTTGAAATGTATTGAACCGTTTTTACTTCTTGTAGTTTTTCTGTTTTACATGATGACAAGTACAGTGTGTATAATTTAGAATTGGAACTATGTACTATTTTAATGATTGCAATTAATTCAGTTCATGACAAGTGATATGGGCTTTGGTTTCGAACGTGAGAGTTTCGTTACACTATCAATCCTCGCCTTCGGTAGTTATATTACGACGCCGTCTTCTTGAACAACTCCTCCTCCTACTTCTCCGTCTTGAACAACTTCTTCTTCTCCTCCTTCTCGAACAACTTCTTCTCCTCCTTCTTGAGCAGCTCCTTCTCCTCCGTCTTGAACAACTTCGTCTTCTCCGTCTTGAACAACTTCGTCTTCTCCGTCTTGAACAACTTCGTCTTCTCCGTCTTGAACAACTTCTCTTCCTCCTCCTTGAGCAGCTTCTGCGTCTTGATCTTCTTCTCCGACAAGCAGCATTGACAGTGTTCAAGGGACCTTCTTCTTTGAAAAATTGGCTGAGTTTCACTCGGTCTGCATCAGTTAACTTTATTAACATATCTTCGTCGTTTTTCGTGGTAACAACTTGCGGAATATTTACTTGGACGTCTAACGAGGGCTTCTCTTCCTTGCTGTGTGTACCTTCTCCATTTCCGCGTGACGGATACTTGGCGTTTTTCATCGTAAACATTTTCGCTAATTTTACTTTGGCATTTACCAAAGTCTTCTCTTCCTTACTGTGTGTACTTTCTCCTTTTCCGCGAGGGAAGGTTACGCCAGATTTTGGTTCTCCCATGTCGTTATTTGAATATTATAATACTTTAATGTAGAAGTCTTGTTTCCTTGTCGAACAGAAAATTTTGATATTGATTTCTGGTTGTTATGGAGATTCATCGTCATTTAACATGCACATAAATTAAACAAAAGCGAGGGAAAACAAATTGGGTGCAAACTTATGAAAAATAAATTATGATGTGTTGCTTCCGGGTGTTCCTTACTTTAGTTCAAGATGTTCTTACGGAAATATATCCCTCTATCTACTTACGTTGATGAGATACATGTTTGTAGAAATAGTTCTTATATGTAATTTTCTTGTAAGTGCTCGGAAATTACAGAATAAAATTGGCTTTAAGCAATGCATAAATTTTTTGAAAACTGATCGCTGAGTGATATCTGTGATATTCTGCGATCCTTGTAATGCCAAGACATTAAGACTTACATATTGATGTTTGAAGGAAATAAAAAATATATGTAACGGAAGATTAAAACAAATAGAAAATAAAATTATTCGCTAGTTTCTACAAGTTAATTTGGTTTAAGAAAAGTTTTAGTGATATAAACTATAGGCAGAATAAAACTTTTTGGACAAGAGCAACAAACCCCAGAAACTTAGCACATAATATTTTAAGTAACATGTGTTTAATCAAGTACCAGTTGCAAAGTAGACCTGTCTGTGCTTGGAAGATGTAATATTTAGGCTATATTTTCAAGTCTGGGGGATGTAAATTGTACTACGTTGGCACTATAGATCACGCTGCGTGTTATTGGACGAATATTGCAAAAGCTCAGAAATAAAGTGTTAAATACTGCGTAATTTGAAAACAGCTGTGTGTTGGATTTGTTGAAATGAATGGCAAACGAAATGAAAATGGGCTGAAGCGAAAACACGAGGGACAACGATAAAAAAGGTTATATGTTTACAGTCAATTGCCTTGTTTTGGTGTAACCACCAGACAAAGAATTATTGCATAGTACCAATGTGCATGAACTTTTGGACATTATATATGTATTCTTTAGGTACAGTACGTAATATTAACTACAATTTTTAGGTCCGTAAGAAATTAGTAAACGCAATGCGACACCCGATATAAGCAGAAAATAGAGCAGTATAAAACATAAAGTTCTAGTACACTTTTGGCCCTACGTTGGGTTGTTTTATTGGCATTTCATTGGTTTTATTCAAAACGATATTCGTGTAAAACCCAGGTTAATTGGGAGCATTCGTTCCTGAGGAAGCAGTGACCTCCTATTACCCAAGGCGTATCATAATGGTATCGTAATGACTATAATCTTCACAAAAGTTAAAGGGATATGCAGGCACGCCGTACTACAGACTCCAGCGATTGCTCCTCATATCTCCCGTGCCTGAACTGAGATTATTGTATTAATTAATTACGCTCGGATAAATGTTTGAAAAATGACAGCTACCAATCTGTTAATAAGAAAGAATTTTACTTTCTGATCATAACCGTACACAAAATCTTGTCTCTATGATACTCAGAACACGAACGATGCACGTTTTAGCTTCACATGTTATAGTTAAATGTTACAGATAAATATTTGAAATTTACAGATACCAATCTTACAACAAGAAGGAATTTTATTTTCTGATCATGGCTATCAAAATTTCTGTCTCTATGATGCTTAGAACACGAGCGATGCACGTTTTATCTTCACATGATATGGTTATACGTTACTGATAAATATCTGAAAGTGACAGATACCAATATTATAACAAGAAAGAATTTTACTCTCTGATCATAAAAGTACAAAAGTCCGGTCTCTACGATACTTAGAACACGAGCGATGCACGTTTTATTTTCACATGTTATGGTTACACGTTACTGATAAATATCTGAAAATTACAGATACCAATATTATAACAAGAAAGAATTCTATTTCCTGATCATGGACGTACAAAAACCTTGTCTCTATGATACTTAAAACATGAGCGATGCACGTTTTATATTCTCATGTTATGGTTCAATGTTACTGATAAATATTTGAAAATTACAGATACCAATATTACAACAAGAAAGAATTTTATTTTCTGGTTATGGCTATACAAAATTTCTGTCTCAATGATACTTAGAAAAGAGCGATACACGTTTTAGCTTCACATGTTATGGTTAAATGTAACTGATAAATATTTGAAAATTACAGATACCAATATTATAGCAAGAAAGAGTTTTACATTCTGATCATGAACTTACAGCAAATATATTTATGTTCTGCATTTGCACCATCTATAGTACGTACGGCAAGAATCATAAGTAATACTTCAACTTGCATTGAGACAGCGCTCACACTGCATAAATCGCAATGTAATTAGAAAATGGTATTCATTAAGGCACATTGTAGGACAAACCATTATGGTATTGTACATGTAATTAGCTACATTACATGTGTGAACAGTGTTTGCAATAACGGTTAGGACATCGATACAAACTGCATAACCTAAAAATTTGTTTTATTCACTGTTTGCTTCACAGCTTGTTACTTTCGTCTGGTAAAACTTTAACGAAACGCTAATTAAACATTGCACCAACGATTGGCAAAATCGAATGTTTACTACTTCAGCATGTTTCTGAACATTATATCTACCCACCTACACATATAGTATTTCGTGTACTTTCCGGTATAAGTTTAACATCTTTATTTATTACATTTATGATCGTTAAAACATAATATGGTCGCATAAAATATTGCATTGCTTGCAACAAGTCACTGACACCATGGGATACTAGAAATTATCATTCCATAACCAAGTACGTCAAGTTACCCAATACTCATGTGGTTTATTTTATTTCATTTTCAACATGTCACAAATATGAAATTATCTTTCAGCATTCTAATTGTTTTAGCTGTACTATTAAATAAATACCGTGCCAACATTTCATCATCAGAATCGCTGTCAACATTCTATCTGGTCTGGAGGTACGCCATTTACTTTTTTTGTGTGTGAAGGTAAACTCAAAGTTAGCTCACTAACCGTTACTCGAGGTGAGGGTTAGTTTACCTACAGAAATTACTCTCAGTTAGCCCTTAACCGAATGTCGTAATACCGACATCTGCGTGTAACTCCAAGTTAACTGTTATCCAACACATTAACCGGAGATTGTAATACAGACCCATAGTGATGTTTGAAGGAAATAAAAAATATAAGTAATGGAAGATTAAAACAAATAGAAAACAAAATTATTGGCTAGTTTCTACAAGTTAATTTGGTTTAAGAAAAGTTTTAGTGAAATAAACTATGGGCAGAATAAGAACATTTGGACAAGAGTAACACACCCTAGAAACTTAGCACATAATATTTTAAGTAACATGTAATTAATCAAGTACCAGTGCAAAGTAAACCTTTGATCTGTCTGTGCTTGGAAGATGATAATTTTTAGGTTATATTTTCAAGTCTGGCGGACGTAAATTGTACTACGTTGGCACTAAAGATCACGCTTCGTGTTATTGGACGAATATTGCAAAAGCTCAGAAATAAAGTGTTAAATACTGCGCAATTTTAAAGCAGCTGCGTGTCGGATTTTGTTCAAATGAATGGCAAATGAAATGAAAATGGGCTGAAGCAAAAACACAACGGACAACGGTAAACAAGGTTATATGTTTACAGTCAATTGCCTTGTTTTGGTGTAACCAGCAGACAAAGAATTATTGCATAGTACCAATGTGCATTAACTTTTGGACAGAATATACATTTTCTTTAGATACAGTACTTAATATTAACTACAATTTCTTAAGTCCATGACAAATTAGGAAACAAAAGGCAGCACCCGATATAAGCAGCAAATAGTGCGGTACAAAACATAAAGTTCTAGTACACTTTTGGCCCTACGTTGGGCTGTTTCATTGGCATTTCATTGGTTTTATTCAAAACGATATTCGTGTAAAACCCGGGTTAATTGGGAGCATTAGTTCCTGAGGAAGCAGTGACCTCCTATTACCCAAGGCGTATCATAATGGTATCGTAATGACTATAATCTTCACAAAAGTTAAAGGGATATGTAGATGGGCCGTATTACAGACTCCAGCGAATCCTAAGCTTGCTCCTCCTATCTCCCGCGCCTGAAAGGAGAAAATTGTATTAAGTAACTACTATGTTTGAAAAATGACAGATGCCAATCTAATAATAAGAAAGAATTTTACTTTCTGATCATGAACGTACAAAAATCTCTCTATGATAATCAGAACACGAGCGATGCACGTTTTAGCTTCACATGTTATGGTTAAATGTCAGTGATAAATATTTGAAATTTACGGATACCAATCTTACAAAAAGAAAAAAAATTACTTTCTGATCATGGCTATACAAAATTTCTGTCTCTATGATACTTAGAACACGAGCTATGCACGTTTTATCTTCACATGTTATGATTACACGTTACTGATAAATATTTGAAAATTACAGATACCAATATTTTAACAAGAAAGAAATTTACTTTTGATCATGACCATACAAAAACCTTGTCTCAATAATACTTAGAAAAGAGCGATACACGTTTTAGCTTCACATGTTATGGTTAAATGTTATTAATAAATATTTGAAAATTACAGACACCAATATTATAGCAAGAAAGAGTTTTACCTTCTGATCATGAACTTACAAAAATCTTTTCTCTGCGATACTTCGACCGCGGTCGATGCATGTTTTATCTTTACATGGTTATGTTTACTATTACATCGTACATAAACATAAAGATATCGAGATTTAACTGTATTTGAACACCACAGTGAAGCGAAATAATTGTTCATTTATAGATGAGTCGTATTTATTACACATCGGCTACACTTACGTACCAATTTTGAGGACATGTTTCACAAACCATCCTTTACATCGTCGGCTCTTATGCCACTGAATATTTGGCAATGACTGAAATACGAGTATGTATACATCAAAATTATTTTGTTTTCGATGGAAAGTATTATAAACAAATTTCAGGACTGGTTATGGGAAGCCCGCTATCACCATTTTTGGCCAGTTTATACATGAGCATTTTCGAAAGGCATATAACTAAAGCCTTCCCTCACATTTTTAAAACATGGTACAAATACGTAGACGACATCTTTGCAATAGTGCACTACAAACAAATAGATGATGCTTTGAAACTACTCAATCTTCAAGAACCCAGCGTACACTTCACAGCAGAAAGTGAAGAGGATTGTACTCCACCTTTTTTGGACCTTAAAATCACAAAAAGCAATGAAAGACTAGAATTTCGGATTCATAGAAAAGCAACACACACAGGTAATTACGTCAAAGAAAATAGTTTCAACCGAATTCCACACAAACATGCCACCATTAACAGTCTCACACACAGATTAATAAATCTACACCTCAGCCAGCAAAAATATGAAAAGGAATACCATCAAATCTTAAAAACTGCAATTAAAAATGGATATGGAAAAAACCTTGTAGATAAAAAACTAAAATCATTCCAACTTCAAAAGAGATTAAAACACATCACAGCTCTCACACCAATAAAACAAGAAATTAGATATGCTAAATTTACTTACCACCCCTGGGCCACAAACAAAGTTCCAAAAAATATTCAAGAAATATAATATAACATTGGCACAAAAAACAATTACATTAAAACCTTACTTAACAGTAATAATACTGACAAGATACAACCGGAAGAAAAGTCAGGCATTTACAGGATTAAGTGTAAAGACTGTGAAATAATTTACATAGGGAGGACAAATAGAAACATAGGCACTAGAAAGAAAGAACACTTCGTGCACTTAAGATACAAAAATACTGACAAATCCGCAATAGCAGCCCATTTCTGGTCTGAAAATCATGAAATTGAAGATACCGCCGAATTACTAAAATTACGTACAAAAACATAGTGTATTCGTCATATGGGAGAGAATATTGTGACTTTGTGGGTTCGTGAAATAATAAAACGAGGTTACGAAACACAAAAACTACACTTTATTTACCTAGCAAATACATTCGTAACCATTACAGTTTGCTAGCTAACCTTAAACTGTTTATTTTCTCTCACTCTACCCTCAACTGTCTCTCACTTCCGGTAACGATCGGCCATCATTTTTCATCGGCTTCTAGAGCCTACCACCAGGGTGACACTGCTCCCTCCTCAAGGCTGGTCGTCCCGAACAGCGCCTTCGTAGCGGGCCAGGCGATCCAGGTGTACCACCATCTTTCCTCGGGGCACCTTCTAGATGCGGTAGACCACGTCGTTAATCCTCCTCATCACACGGTACGGTCCTTGCCATGGCTGCTGAAGCTTCGGGCAGCGTCCCTTGGTCCGGGTCGTGCGGTACAACCAGACCAGGTCACCTTGCTGGAACCCTTGGCTGTTGGCTTGCCTGTCATATCGGGTTTTCATGCGGTCGCTCGCCTTCTGGATGTTATGGCGAGCCATTTCGTGCATGTCGTGGAGGTGGTCCACCAGGCTCTCCACATCCCTCAAGAGTGGCCCCAAGTCTGCGTCCGCCAGCTGCTCCCTCCTCAGGCCTGCGCTATCCCAGCCATCCGCAGGCACTGCCGTGACTACTCGAACTGCTGCGGCACGCTCCTTCCCCTCCAATCTTGTGCATTGGCCGCACTCTTCTGTACAGGGTCTTCGGAACATAGCGTCCGCGTTACCGTGACTCTTCCCTCTGCGATGTTCCGAGGTGAAGTCGTACTCCTGCTGCCTCTGAACCCCACCTGCTGTCTGGCCTTCCGGTCGCGCCGTCACTATCACTTCGCTCCTCGCGGGGACAACCACGTCTTCGCTCAAGACGACCCTGCCAATTCCAAGGCGCTCTTCTGGTTGACGGAGTATAAACTATTCTCCGTTGAGCCATAGGACCTTCCTGCCGACGTTGACCGTCGCCTCGTGGCTCCTGAGGGCATCCAGTCCCAGGATCACCTCCTCAGCCACCATCGCGACGAACACCCACAGACGCACGGCACTCCGTCCCAAGTTCAGCTCCAGCAGGGCCTCCTTCTGCACAGGCATGGTGTCGCCCGATGCCGTCACAAGCTGGTATGGTCGGCTCGGTTTCCTCGTCGGCAAACCCTTCGCCACGTGTAACGGGAATATTTTTGTTCTTCACTCGCTGCCGATAGGAAGCACGCCAACTTTTTGTAAGATCCAAGTCGAGTTTTGATCAAATAAGAGTCATGAGATCTTTTCTCAGGTGTGGATGCGGATTTTTGGTGACAGAAATAAAATTTATATGAGTCCAATTTTGTAATATATTATTTAATTATATAATATGAACTATGATTCACTCGTTTCTATTACAAATATCGAATAACACTTTTTGAATGTTATTAATTTTCTTTTACAATTATAATCACCGCAACATCTTTCATCGTTCTGAAGCAAGACACAAGATTCTAACACTTTATTTTAGATTATTGATTTTCTTGTCACCATAGTAATTTCCACTTTATTTTGTGATTGGCCGATCCACTGACACGTCATCACACCACGTCATACCACGTCACACCACTACTACTTCGGCCAATCACACAACTACATACATTTTTTTATATATTTATAATTCCTTCGAACACAAAAATACTGTTACAAATGCCCCTCTTCGAAATATATGGAAAATAACCAAATAAAGGAATTAACAATCTGTTTCCATATATTTCGAAGAACAGCCCCAATTAACAATTTCGTTTACACCAATATTACATAACACCAATACAACATACATAAAATATAACAATATACATACATTGGATGAAATATAATAAATGAACATTTAACAACAATTTCACATTATTATTACACAAACATAAAACACAACAATAAATTAACATTAATTAAAATACAACAATATATTGATGTTTAACAATGTTTTATTTTTATTATTAATTAACACACACATAGTGTATATTCAATACTGTTTCAATTACTGTCAAGGCTTTTGAAAGGTTTCATTAATGTCTTATGATATCTTCCCACAATCTTATTATTCGAATCTTGCAATTCATAAGTATGATCTCCAAATTTGTTTACTACTCTATACGGACCTTTATAAATTAAGTTCATTCTCCAATACACTTTTCGTCTAGCATCTGAAATGTTAAATGTCTTTACTAAAACCATATCATTTATTTCAGGATCCCATTTGGCCTTTCTTCTGTGTACTTTCTTTAATCTTTTTTCAGATTTTTCTAGTATTCTTTTAAATGCTTCGGCGCATTTCTCTTCATCATTTAGCACATTTGTCTTCTCCTCCAAAGTCGTTGGCACCTTTAATATAAGAGGTTCAGGGGGTTTTCCAGTCATTAGCTCTATTGGTGCGAATCTTGTAGTAGCGTTTGGGGTGTTATTTATTTTCTTTTCTATGACAGTACAATATTTATACCAACACCGGTGATTCGAATGACACAGTATTCGAAAATAAAAAGTTAAGTCTCGCATCACTCTCTCACAAGGATTTCCTTGTGGATAATAAACCGAAGAATTATAAATTTTGATATTGTTTTTCTTCATCTCGGATGTAAACAATTTACTTCGATGAACTGTGGCGTTGTCTGAAAGTATGGCTTTTATTTGCCCATATTCTGGTATCCACCCCTTTAAAATTTTATTGACACATGTTTTACTCTTAACATTTTGAACGGGGTAAATTTTCACAAATTTAGTAAAAATGTCAAACATCACAAAAATGTATTTACAATTATATTGACTAGCCGGCATCTCCCCGTGTGCATTGATCGCAACTAATTCATTCTTTTTATCTCTGATGATGGTCTGAGGTTCAAAATCATATTTGATGTTTATAGGTTTAGCTCTTTGGCACAGTTCACACGTTGAAATTAATTTCCGTACTTTCCTATCAATGTGCTTTATATATAGCTGTTCTTTGATGGTCATGGAAGTTTTCTCGCATCCAGAATGTGCTAGGTGGTGATGAAATGAAGTGATTACACTTTCTTCTAAACTACTGGGAACTATAACCTTCCATTTTTTTACCACATCTCCATGTAATTTATAAAGTACACCATTCTTCTTGGCTATGGTGCAGTTCACAGCATCTTCAACTGCTGGAGCCTGTCGCAACAATGCAGACAATCTTGAATCATTTTGTTGAATTTCCGAGATATTTTTAAATTTTGGAGTAAGATTTCTATCGCATGTAAAATTTAACTCGAAAAGTTTTATCTCATGTTGAGATTGTGACAATGTCTCTGGAATTTCTCCATGCATTTTCTGTCTCGACAACAAATCACTAAATATATTATTCTTTCCTGAGATGTGCCGAATCTCAATATCATAGGAAGTAATTTCATGTATGTAACGAGATATTTTAGAGCTAGTTAGTTTACATTTTTTTATAAATGATAGACTAATATGGTCAGTATATACAATGACTTTAGTATTGTATACATATTGCCGAAATTTTTGCAAAGCAAAATATATAGCTCCTATTTCTAACTCCGTAATACAAGTGTTCGATTCATTTTGGTTCAAAACTCTTGAAGCAGTGGCAATTACATGATTATTCCCATCCAAATCAGTTTGAGTTAATACTGCTGCATAAGCATGGATACTAGCATCTGAATAGATGTTAAAGGGTTGGTTTCTAATAGGTCTTTCCAAAAGAATGGCGTTTTTAAATAACTCTTTAATGTTTTGAAAAGACTGTTGGTGTTTTTCTGTCCACTTCCAGACTGAATTCTTCTTCAAAAGTTCTCTCAAAGGACTAAGCTCCTTGGCATAATTTACCACAAACTTACTATCATACTGTAGTATGCCAATAAATCTTCTTAGTTGTTTAATATTCTTTGGTGGTGGAATAGATTCAATGGATTTTATTCTATCTGGATTTGGTGCCATACCTTTTTCGGATATTATGTACCCTAAAAATTCAATTTCTTTGGCAATAAAACTTGATTTACCCAAATTTATAGTCATACCACTTTCAGAAAATTTTGTAAATATGTAATTCAGATGAGATATATGTTCGTCGAAATCTTGATCAAAGATAAGAAAATCGTCTATATATTGAATAGCAAAATTCTCAATTGTATCTCCAAAAATATTATATAAGGCTCGAAGTAATGCACTTCCGCTTGTTGACAATCCAAAACCGCATGTTTTGAACTGGTAAATTCTCCCTCCAAAATTAAACCCGGTATATTTTCTAACTGATTCATCCAGGGGAATCTGCCAATATGAGGACACCAAATCTAATTTCGAAAAATATTTTCCACGCTCTAACTTAGATAGCACTTCATCCACTCCAAGAGGCCTAAAATGGTCTGGTTGGGTTAATGAATTGATTTTTCTTGCATCAATTGTCATACGCAATGAGCCATCTGATTTATGAACCCAACATAGAGGATGTAAGTAAGGTGAGTTGGAAATTTCTATTATTCCATTTTCTAACATTTTATTTATCACCTCTGATGCTTGCTGTCTTATAGCTATGGGTAAAGGTCGGCTTTTATGTGTATAGGGAGCAGTATCATTCACTTTAAATGTGTGTGTGTATTTGTTACACAGTCCAGGTTTTGAACTAAAGGCTTTTCTGTTCTTTAATATACATAATTTCAGCTGTTCTTTTCTCGCTTGGTCTAGATTGTATGTGTTTTCTAACTTTACTTGTAATATTCTCTGGAATTCTATTTCTTCCTCCACTTGGCTTCCGCCGTTCTTATCTTGTATTGTATATAATTGGCAACAATGCTTTTCAAGGTCAGTTACATTTTTTTTTTTTTTTTTTTTTGCAATCCATCAATAATTAAATTCTTCCCACAATTTTCATTTTCGTCGTATTCAATATTACCATTTTCTTGCAAAAGTATATCTTCCACAAAAAACCTTTCATTATTTATATTATCCCTATTCTCTTCTTTTCTCCCATCTTCTTCCAATAATTTTATTACTAATAAATCATTTTCTGTCTTAACCTTCATTTCATGCATTTCGAAATTCAATACACTTTGCCATTCATATAATAAATCATTACCCACAATTACGTCTCTTGCCAAATGTGGAATTACCAACGCAATGAAATTGAAATTCCATTCACCTATTCGCCCCTTAATTAATACTTGATATTTAATTCTATCCTTTTTCTTCCCAATTGCAGTACTGCAGTAAACATTACACACATTTAAATATTCCACTTTATAGTTAGCTAACAGATTTTTAAACAATTCCTCACTTATCACAGTAGAACTGGCTCCAGTATCAATTAAGGCTGTATATTCTTTATCCCATAGGTAAATAATTATCTGAGATGGGTTAACTAATTCCTTATTTTTCTGCAAGAGAGTGAGCTTATTTCCGTTATCTTCAACTTTCAATTCGCCCTGTGTCATCCTCACCGAACCACTTTCCAGAGCACAAAATGATTTGGTTTTTAGTTTTCCGTCTCCCTCTGATTATTACTTTCATTGTTGGTTAGGTTGGTGCTATCGTTTATATTCACATCATTCTCTGTGCTTTGTGTATTTTCTACTCTTTCATTTTGATTACTTCTTTCAAATCTCACACCCCTAAAATCTCTTTGATTTGCACTAAATAAACTAGTACCTCTACCCCTATTAAAGTTACTTATTCGCTGATTATTTCCTCGATAAAATCTTACATGGTTTATTTGATCATTTCTTCCAATTCTCGTCGACTGATTGTTATGATAATTCCTTTGCACATTATTTTGAACTCCACTTCCTGTTCCGGGAATTACAGATTCATATGTTCGTCTAGGATCATAACCTCTTCCTTCAAATCTTTAATATCTCACGGGTGCCCCGCCCCAATTTAAACTCGTCCTATTATTCCTATTATTTGTAGGTTGTGATTCCTGTCGATTTCTTCCTCGCTCAATATGGACGTTATTATAGTTACCATCACAGGATGTGGTATCATTAATGAGGTTATGTGCTTCAAATTCGGATAATAACTCAATCATATCAGAGAAATCGATAGGCTTAGCCACAATTAAATGATTTCTGATATGTGGTGGATAATGACGTATTAGCATGTTGCTGTCTCAGAAATTTCGGGATTAATCAACTTACTTTTGTTTGCTAATTTTAAGAAATATTCAGTCATAGAAATCCCTTTTTTAAACTCAAACCTACCCGTTGCTAACTCAACTTTTATTCTTCTTTGTCTCTCAGGTCCCCAAAATCTATTTATAAACAGATTTCTGAAAGTACTGTATGTTTCATGTGAAGTCAAAGTTAACCTCAACCACTCAAGAGCATTTTTCTTCAAACAGCGTTTTACTATTACCATCGGAAATTCATTTGGAATTCTCTTAATACGGAAATATTCTTCCAATTCCCTAAGAAATACTTTTGGATTATCACCTGATTCCTCATCAAAACTTGGTGGACTAATATCATTTAGTGAATAATGTACACATTCATTTTGACCTAGACTGTGGAGTTGTGTGTGTGAGGACATGTTCTGTGTGTTTCTGTGATAATTAATATCATTATCTGGACTCACAAAATCACTACATTCACTTACTACATCACCAGACTTCTGATGATTGCTTAATTCACCTGGTAAGTCACAATCGTTTATATTTGTAATTCTAGACATTTCTTTCACATTATTTACTTTTCTAGCCTGTAATGCAATTACAACTTGTGTCAATTTTCCTAAGTTATCCTTCTCTTTTTCAAAATGTTCTTTTACCTCTTTAATTTGCAAAATTACTTCTTCTTTTGCTTTACTTATCTCATCAATTTGTAACTTTATTTCCTCTTGGTGTGTCTTACTTTCATCATGTTGTAATTGCATTTCAGAACAAATTACATTGATTCTTTGTTCTACTTTATCTCCTAATTCTTCTCTTTGTTTTTGTGTTATTTCTGCCTGTTGTATCCTAAATGTTTCTAACTCTTTGTTTAATTCCATTCTTATTTCTTGTTTCACAATGTCCTGACCTAACCTAGTTTCCTGAATTATCTCTCTCAACTCATTGACTTCCTTTCTATTCTCATCCTTATTAATCTCTATGATCTGCATGAGCCTTTCCATATTATCCCTACACTCTTTCCTCCCTTCTCTAATCTCCTGTGAAATTTCAGATTTTAATTCCTGTTTTAGCTTCTGTAATAAATTAATTTCTAAGTTACTCACATTTTGTGCTAGTTCCTGTCTTACTCCTACATCTAAATCATTCATTTTCTTAGTTAAATCATTTACATTTTGTTCTAACTCTGATTTCAATTCTGATTTTAAATCTCCCATTCTAGAATCTAAATTACTCATTTCTGATTTTACATCTCCTATTCTAGAATCCAAATTACTCATTTCAGATTTAACATCTCCTATTTCTGATTTTACATCTCTCATTTCTAATTTTAAATCATTTGCATTTTGTTCTATTTTAGAATCTAAATTACTTAACATTCTCGTTATTCTTTCCAACATTGACTCATTATCTTTGCTTAATCCTGCATCCTCCCTACTCATTCCTACACTATCAGTAACTTCTCCTTCCACTATTATTTCTTTTCTACTCGCCATCTTTTTAACTATTTTCTGATTTCTTAGCAACATAAATCTACTACTACTATTTTTTTTTTAATTTCACTCACTTAAACCAGTCCTCGTTTTCTTCTTTCTTCTCTCTTCTTTCTTCTTTCCTTTTATATTCCCACGGAGCTGTACGATGCTTTAATCTCCTCTTCGTTATCCTATTCGGCCACACGTTGCTGCGCCATTTGTAACGGGAATATTTTTGTTCTTCACTCGCTGCCGATAGGAAGCACGCCAACTTTTTGTAAGATCCAAGTCGAGTTTTGATCAAATAAGAGTCATGAGATCTTTTCTCAGGTGTGGATGCGGATTTTTGGTGACAGAAATAAAATTTATATGAGTCCAATTTTGTAATATATTATTTAATTATATAATATGAACTACAATTCACTCGTTTCTATTACAAATATCGAATAACACTTTTTGAATGTTATTAATTTTCTTTTACAATTATAATCACCGCAACATGTTTCATCGTTCTGAAGCAAGACACAAGATTCTAACACTTTATTTTAGATTATTGATTTTCTTGTCACCATAGTAATTTCCACTTTATTTTGTGATTGGCCGATCCACTGACACGTCATCACAACACGTCATACCACGTCACACCACTACTACTTCGGCCAATCACACAACTACATACATTTTTTTTATATATTTATAATTCCTTCGAACACAAAAATACTGATACACACGTCAGGTCTGATGATGGTCACGGCCGCCCCGGTGACCACCAGCACGCGGCACGGCTTTCCTCTTACGCAACGGCCCGCGATGAGGTTGTCATCCATCCGCCGTCTGACGGCGCGGATTGTCACTCGAGGGGATGGTGGTAATGGCGCCGACGTGCCCCTCCCCACGCCGGGCCTTACTCGTTCTTCGGCTGCTCTTCCTGGTGTGGGCAGTCTCTCCGCAGGTGTCCGGGCTGTCCACACCCCCAACACAGGCCACTAGGTGTTCGCCGGCGACCCACAGCTGGTCTTCTGTCTCCGGCGTAGCGGACACTCCTCGTTCTCGACGTCGGGATAGATGCTACCTTGGCCGTCTCCATCCTTAATGCCGCTGTCAGCGCCTCGTGGATGTTTTTATAATCGCCGAGCATTAGGCGCTGACGAATCTCCGTGTCCCATATCCCGTCGACAAAATTGTAGGCGGCTTCCCGGGATACGAACTCCAGTGGCAGGTCAACCAAGGCCTTGCTAGCCAGCCGCTCGATCGCTATGGCGAACTCCTGCAGCGTCTCCCCCGGCTGCTGCGGCCTTGCCTTTAGCTGGCTGCGGTATGCTGCGGCTAAGCGGTGGTTCCCGAAGCGATTCTCCAGGGCCTCACAGATGTCCTTGGGCGCCGCCGTCGTCTGCACCGCGTTTAGGATTTCCGCGGCCCTTCCCTGGAGGCTGGCTATTAACTGTGTGGCCTCCTCCTCCAGTGACTATCTGTTGTGATTGGCCACTGTGTCGAACTGGCGGCGGAAGACCTCGAATGTTGACGCGCCGTCATATTCCGGTGTTTTGACGCGCGCCGATGTTGTGTCGCGTCCCGGTGCGTCAGCCTTCAAATCCTTCAGTTTCCTGCCGACGACGTCCTCCACCATGGCGTTCAGGGACTTGACGCTGCTGTCGGCCTTTCCCTCCAGGTTGTTTACGCGGTTCGCGAGGTCTTCGACGTCTTCAACCATGGCATTCAGGGACTTAGCGTTTTTGTCGGCCTTTTCCTCTAGGTCAATGAAGCGGTTCGCCAGGTCCTCGACGCGCTCGTCCACTTGGCCCATCCGCTTGCCCAGCTCTGTAACGTCATTCCTCACGCCGGCCAACTGTTCCTCAAATTTGGCGGCGAGGACCTCGTTCGCCTCCTTCATTTCCGTAGCCAGACTGTCGTTGGTTGCCTTCATTTCTGTGGTCAATTCGGTTTTTATTTCTTTCAACTCTGCGGCCATGTTGTTATTTGCCGCTTCTGTTTTTGTTGTTAATTCGTTCATCTTCGCGGCCAAGTTGTTATTTGCCGCTTCCGACTTCGCTGTTAATTCGTTCATCTTCTGCAAAAGCATTTCCAATGCCGATTCCATGGCCATAATGTTCCGTGATGTTGTTATCCCGCTTCCTGACACCAGTGTGACTTTGTGGGTTCGTGAAGTAATAAAACGAGGTTACGAAACACAAAAATTACACTTTATTTTCCTAGCATATACATTCGTTACCATTACAGTTTTCTAGCTAACCTTAAACTGTTTATTTTCTCTCACTCTACCCTCAACTGTCTCTCACTTCCGGTAACGATTGGCCATCATTTTTCATCGGCTTCGCGAGCCTACCACCAGGGTAGAAAACACATAAAAACCAACTAATGAACTTTGAAATCCCGCCAGAAAGTGTCCCACATTTAAGTTCATCACTAAATCAACAGATGGCAGCAGCAACTCTAGAATTGCCACACCACTGGATCAAGCTTTAGTCGCATAAGAGCGGACGATGCAAACGATGGTTTGCGAAACATGTCTTCAAAATAGGTACGTAAGTGAAGCCGAGGTGTAATAAACACGACTCATCTATAAATTAATAAATAAATAAATATGTTATGAATAATCTATGTAGTACTACTCACTGTAATGGGTCATGCTGCAATGCAGCTAAAAATTGTTTTAAATATTGTTTTATTAGTGAACCTCAAAAAGTATTTTTGATAAAATCTCTATATTGAATTTTTGGGTGGTATGTAACACCTTCTGTATCTCTATGTACGTGTTAGAGAAAGTACAAATTTGACGACTACTTTAGTCTATAGTATTGTTCTTATATCTACAGTAAAATATTGTAATGTTTAAACAGACATCTCGGTTAAATGAAGTAGAGAGAAAAGGTTAAAATAAAGCAAGTTTTGAATACTATTTAATTCAAAATGAAGTTTAAGTGGGTGTTGTAAGCTGTAAATGTTTTTGCCAGGTACTGTGTGTATGTGCAATATTTGGACCAATATATTTTAAAGAGTGCAAAGCGATCAGAAACATAGTTGGGGTAGTATTTTAGAGTTGTAAGGTTTTTTTTATGGTTTTCTTTGGATCTTAACGGATAAGGATGCAAAACTTCATCTAGATAGGCCAGAGAATGTTGATTTGTATTTTAGAGGTTGAATATAAATCAGTTTCTGGAATCTGATATACAAGACTTCGTCGAAATCACGCAAAAGTATTACTTGATAAAATTTTAGTAAAAGATGAGATAAATATAAATTATATACAACCTCCCTTAAGATAAAAATTTTAAAACTTTTTATCCCTTCACAACGCCGTTACTCTTTGTCTTTAAAATCTGCCAAATATGCAATAAAATACATAAATAGTTTCTGTTATGCGTTTTCAACAAAATAGCATTGGAATTTGGTGACATGAATATGTGAAGTGTTTAACACCCGCTTTTACTACATACGGCACCGCAGGCGATGTCACTGATGATAGATGAGATGATAATGGAGCACCGGTGGAATGAGATGGCGGGGGAAACCGGAGATCCCGGAGAAAACCCGCCCAGCGCCGTGTTGTCCACCACAAAGCTCACGTCGCGGTCGCCTGGGATCGATCCCGGGCCGCCTTGGTGCGGCCTTGACATGAATATGAAGAGGAAAACACTTGCTCTCAATTTTCACAATTTTGAGTATTTTATAGCCTGTGACCATCTGGAAAAATAGGAAGTTTCATGGTGAAGGTATTTGGTTTAGTGACTCTTGAGAAACTGTGGCTCCACACACAGAAACAGATGGTTTCCTGTTTTTGGTATTAGAGAATCATATTTGTTTCTGCTTGTCTTTCTTTGCGTTATGAAGTGTCAACATTGTGAGCCAAATAAGAACATGGGCACTGCCATTTCTTGTAAAATTTTAGTTTTGTTTGTTTTGTGGCAGTCGTGATACATCTTTTTATGGTACCACAAGTGTTTTTAAATTTATTAATCTTATTTTTTATATATTCATTTCTAAAATATGAAACGTTGCAGCCTAGATAGTTAAAATTGTTAAAGGCTTGTGTGCTAAACCAATGCATGTACACAGTGGCTGTCCTGTTGCCAACAGATGCACCAGAAGACGGAAGATAAACTAGGGAATGAGGATAGTGTTGCCAGAATTACCTTGATGCAGGCCCAGAGACTAACAAACGGGCCATGGAAAGGAAGTTGTATAATTGGGGACAAATTGTTAAGCAGAATTATGTGTGTTATTACAGTGAAAATGTTTGCTCAGATAATAAAAATTTACTACTAGTTATTATTAATACTGCCGGCCGTCATAGCCGTGGTCGCTAGTGTGTATATCTCTAGCGGCCGCCACATGTAGTGTCACGGGTTCGAGTCCCGCCTTTGGCATGGATGTTTGTGTATAGTGTATCTGTGGAAAATTGCAGAAAACAGTAAAACAATTTGAAAAAATAAGGAAAAAGAAAAAAATATTAATGCTGTAATTAGCACTAACCGAAGATAACCCATGCCAAATAAAAATAATTGCAATATATTACTGGTATAAAAGCATACATTTATTATTATTATTATTATTATTATTAATTATTATTATTATTATTATTATTATTATTATTATTATTATTATTATTATTATTATTATTATTATTATTATTATTATTATTATTATTATTATTATTATTATTATTATTATTATTATTATTATTATTATTATTATTATTATTATTATTATTATTATTATTATTATTATTATTATTATTATTATTATTATTATTATTATTATTATTATTATTATTATTATTATTATTATTATTATTATTATTATTATTATTATTATTATTATTATTATTATTATTATTATTATTATTATTATTATTATTATTATTATTATTATTATTATTATTATTATTATTATTATTATTATTATTATTATTATTATTATTATTTATTATTATTATTATTATTATTATTTATTATTATTATTATTATTATTATTATTATTATTATTATTATTAT
>CM060958.1:83289782-83419782 GCA_030765055.1 Mantis religiosa
CCCTTAATAGTCTAATTATTACCCTTAATAGTCTAATTATTACTCTTAATAGTGTAATTATTACTCTTAATAGTCTAATTATTACTCTTCATAGTCTAATTATTACTCTTAATAGTCTAATTATTACTCTTAATAGTCTAATTATTACTCTTAATAGTCTAATTATTACTCTTAATAGTCTAATTATTACTCTTAATAGTGTAATTATTACTCTTCATAGTCTAATTATTACTCTTAATAGTCTAATTATTACTCTTAATAGTGTAATTATTACTATTCATAGTCTAATTATTACTCTTAATAGTCTAATTATTACTCTTCATAGTCTAATTATTACTCTTAATAGTCTAATTATTACTCTTCATAGTCTAATTATTACTCTTAATAGTCTAATTATTACTCTTAATAGTCTAATTATTACTCTTCATAGTCTAAATATTACTCTTAATAGTCTAATTATTACTCTTAATAGTGTAATTATTACTCTTAATAGTCTAATTATTACTCTTAATAGTCTAATTATTACTCTTCATAGTCTAATTATTACTCTTAATAGTGTAATTATTACTCTTCATAGTCTAATTATTACTCTTCATAGTCTAATTATTACTCTTAATAGTCTAATTATTACTCTTCATAGTCTAATTATTACTCTTAATAGTCTAATTATTACTCTTCATAGTCTAATTATTACTCTTAATAGTCTAATTATTACTCTTCATAGTCTAATTATTACTCTTCATAGTCTAATTATTACTCTTAATAGTGTAATTATTACTCTTCATAGTCTAATTATTACTCTTCATAGTCTAATTATTACTCTTCATAGTCTAATTATTACTCTTCATAGTCTAATTATTACTCTTCATAGTCTATTACTCTTCATAGTCTAATTATTACTCTTATTATTTAATCATTATTTAATTATTTTTTCTTCTTTTTAATTTATCTTTTTAATTTTTAAGATCAGGCTGTATTCAGGAGAGTATTGCAGTCACATCAAAGAACTTGAGTTTTAATTTTAGAAAACATTGTTTCAAATAAGCTCTATCATAATCAGTGAGATGATTTACCCACTCTAATCTGGCCAGATTCCTTACGCATTACAATTTCGCTAGTTGGTTACGCAATGTTAGTAGCTTCAGCAAATACATGTTTTCGCTATTGACAATGCTACAGCAACCTAGGACATGTCCGCCATTCTCTTAGCAAACCACTGCCACTAATTTGCAGTTTCACCATAATATTCAGAACAAGGAACACAAACGTATTCTGCAATGACTCATCTGGCACAGAGTACCAACATTTAGAAACGAAAAGTGAGATCCTGTGTTAAAGCATTGGCAACATGAATGCAGTCGCTGTGTGAGTAGTAATCTTAGTGAGAACTGAACTATAAAGAAAAATCACACTTCCAGAAACATATGTTCCCCACCACACACTCATTGTGAAAGCTGGTGCTACTGTTATGCTCATCGAAAACATAAACTTGGGACCAGAAAGATAATTTCACATGGTCATGTGTGCTTAATGTAAACTTCTGTAACATTGCAAGTTATTATGAGAACTGGAAAGGGAAATATTGCTTGTATTGATGTTCAGCGTCATCAACTTTTCACGGTTTAAGCCATCAAGGCTTGTTCCAGACTCAAGTTTTAAATTAAAAGTGTTGTATCCATCTTTTTCTTGGTCTACCAATATTTCTTGTAACCAATGGTTTGTATTCTAAAACTAATTTTGGAATGTAGCTATCATTCATTCTGTTGACATGACCCTTCCAGTATTTCTATACTCTTTTATTCTTTCTGTTAGCTTAAAAATATCCAATCATTTCAAATGTTCTCATTTCTTTGCTTATCCTAAAGGTTATACCCTGCCACATTTCTTAAAAATTTCATTTCCACTGTTTCAATCTTTTGTTCTTTTTCATTTTTTTTTTGTTGAAGTCCAAATTCACTACCATATGATAGTACAGGAACTGCTATTTCTTTATAAAACTTTAATTTGGGCTCTCTTCTCATACTTTTTAAGGTTCTCTTTATGATGCCACATATACCATTAAATCTGTCATTTTATTTAAAATGTCAGTGTTTTTGAAACAAGAGACATTGCAACCAAGATAATTAAATCATAAAACTATAATAGAAGTATTTATAAACAGTGGAGCTTCATCAATCAAAAACACTTTTTAAACCAATTCTCGAACTGTATAAACACTTAAGCTCCACTTACTTTTTAAATTAGGACAAGTTTCAAGGACACCGCGTCCCCATCCTCAGCTGATGTTCTACTGGTTCTTCAGGTGACCGCCTCCCTCTCCTGGCGCTGTTCAATGAGTTGAATGACGTCATCTACTACTGGAATTTCGAAGTTCATTGCTCTCTTTTTGTTCTTCAAAATGTGTATATTTTCCCAAACTGTTAATTCCCAATACTTTTTTGCCGGTACCAAAAGTTTTATGTCTTTGGAAATGTTGTGATTTTTTGACCAGAAGTGATGGGCTATGGCCGATTTATCTGTCTGTTTGTATTTAATACATCGCATGTGTTCTTTCATCCTTGTTTCTAGGTTTCTCTTTGTTTTTCCGATATAAATTTCGTGGCAATCCTCACATCTTACGCTATAAATTCCGGATAGTTTGTTGGTTGGACTTGTGTTTTTTAGCGGGTGATTCAACATGTTTCTCATGTTATATTTGTTGTGTGGTACTAGTTGTATCTGAAATTGACGGAAAATGTTTTTGAATTTATTAAATGCCTTAGGGTGATACGTAAATTTGCAATATGCTTTCTTTGGGTCGTCAGCTTTTAAAGTGCTAACGTCCTTGATGGTTTTCCGTCTTTTATGCTTGTTTATCATTTTTTTAATAAATTTTGGATCAAAGCCATTCACAATTGCAACATAATTAATGTGATCTACTTCTTTGGTATATTCTTCTATAGTCAATGGGATGTTCACTGGCCTATGGATTAAACTGTGAAATACTGCATATTGGTGTTCTTTTGGGTTGGAGTTGTTGTTTTTAATGTAGTTATCCACATGTGTTGATTTTCTATATATGCCAAACTCTAACGGTCACCTGAAGAACCAGTAGAACCAGTAGAACATCAGCTGAGGATGGGGACGCGGTGTCCTTGAAACTTGTCCTAATTTAAAAAGTAAGTGGAGCTTAAGTGTTTATACAGTTCGAGAATTGGTTTAAAAAGTGTTTTTGATTGATGAAGCTCCACTGTTTATAAATACTTCTATTATAGTTTTATTATATATTGGTTAACGAGCCAAAGAAGTGAAGACGGATTCAGGTTACAAGTGAGTGAAAATGGCGGAAATCGAGGTAAGAAATTCTAATTCGGATTTTAACAGAATGTTAGGTGGACACAAAGGAGATTTAAAACAATTTACAAAATTGCATATAAAAAAGAGAGACATCTTTGCCAACATCAAATTTATCAATATTTGTATAAAACAACAACTTTCACCAAAATTTGTAAGACAGGTGGTTAAACAAAATAGTAATAGCACATACCAAAAAGCGGTAGAGAAAAAAGTATTACTATTAGAAAGATCGGAACAATACGCCTCTTTAGCTAAAACAGAATTGATGCTGTACAACTTGCACTTGAAACTAACAAAAGATTTAAATAACAGTATGTGGATGCATTTCGAGACAAGATTGTATGATAAACTCAACCTAATTATGAACGTCAAAACTAACAAACTTAAAAAGAAGGCAGAATTTTTACGAAAACAGAGAGATGATAACCAACACAAAATGAAATTAGAAATAATACAATCTGAAAATCATGTAGTTAATCTGTCAGCACAAACCTTTACCGGAAAAGAAATTGATTTCTTAAATAAAGGTCTTAAGACATGCATAAATTACTCACAAAATTTAGATCAGTATATTGCTGACGTCGAAATTGCATCACATCTGATGACTAACGAGCAAGACAAAGTAATTGCGAAAACAAAATGCAAAACAATACTCCAACAATTATCATCTCCAAAGTATAAAAAAGCCGATCCAAATCAAAAACAATTAATACACCAATTGAATGCAAAACCAGTACTATATTTGAAAGCAGATAAAGGTAATAAAACTGTTATCATGGATAAAGATGATTACACATGCAGAGTTAATAAACTTTTAGAACATCAAGAATATGAAGAAATAAAAAAGAATCCTCTGCGAGCTTTGGTTGTTTCGGCAAATAAGACAATAAAAGAAAGTACAATAATACCGGAAAAAGCAAAAGCAAAATTAGTCCCCAGCAACCCAGTTTTACCAAAACTGTATTGTCTACCAAAACTTCATAAAAAAGATAACAGTGTTAGACCGATTATCAGCAATATAGATGCACCTACATATCATTTAGCAAAGTGGTTAGTATGCGAAATGGATTTCATACAAAGATATGCTTCTCTCGGAATAAAAAACAGCTTAGAATTGATTGACAAATTAAATAAAGTAAATATAAACACTAATGAAATTTTAGTCTCCTTTGATGTTAGCTCATTATTTACGAGCGTACCTACAGAAAAGCTACCAAATTTGATTAAGCTATGGCTCTCAGATCAAGGTTTTACTGAAACCCAAATTGAAGAATACAACAAACTCTTTAATTTATGCATCAACCAAAACAGCTTCATGTTCAACCAAAAATATTACAAACAAACTTCAGGTTTAGCCATGGGCAGCCCCATCTCACCGTTATTAGCGGATTTGTATATGAGTTATTTGGAAACACGGGTAACAGCAGCATATCCACATATTTTTAAAGTGTGGTTTCGTTATGTGGATGACATATTTGCCATAATACCAAAGAAGTTAGCACAGGATGCGCTAAAATTATTGAACCTGCAAGACCAATCCATAAAGTTCACCATTGAAACAGAACAAGATGGATGGTTACCGTTTTTGGATTTAAAAATTATTAAAAAAGGAGACAAATTAGAGTTTGGCATATATAGAAAATCAACACATGTGGATAACTACATTAAAAACAACAACTCCAACCCAAAAGAACACCAATATGCAGTATTTCACAGTTTAATCCATAGGCTAGTGAACATCCCATTGACTATAGAAGAATATACCAAAGAAGTAGATCACATTAATTATGTTGCAATTGTGAATGGCTTTGATCCAAAATTTATTAAAAAAATGATAAACAAGCATAAAAGACGGAAAACCATCAAGGACGTTAGCACTTTAAAAGCTGACGACCCAAAGAAAGCATATTGCAAATTTACGTATCACCCTAAGGCATTTAATAAATTCAAAAACATTTTCCGTCAATTTCAGATACAACTAGTACCACACAACAAATATAACATGAGAAACATGTTGAATCACCCGCTAAAAAACACAAGTCCAACCAACAAACTATCCGGAATTTATAGCGTAAGATGTGAGGATTGCCACGAAATTTATATCGGAAAAACAAAGAGAAACCTAGAAACAAGGATGAAAGAACACATGCGATGTATTAAATACAAACAGACAGATAAATCGGCCATAGCCCATCACTTCTGGTCAAAAAATCACAACATTTCCAAAGACATAAAACTTTTGGTACCGGCAAAAAAGTATTGGGAATTAACAGTTTGGGAAAATATACACATTTTGAAGAACAAAAAGAGAGCAATGAACTTCGAAATTCCAGTAGTAGATGACGTCATTCAACTCATTGAACAGCGCCAGGAGAGGGAGGCGGTCACCTGAAGAACCAGTAGAACATCAGCTGAGGATGGGGACGCGGTGTCCTTGAAACTTGTCCTAATTTAAAAAGTAAGTGGAGCTTAAGTGTTTATACAGTTCGAGAATTGGTTTAAAAAGTGTTTTTGAATAATTAAATCAGTTGACTTTTTCAGCGGGTTTTTCTGCTAATATGTTTTGGCTCTTATGAGAATGGATCCCTTGAAGGCTAAAACTTTAGTTCTGTTTATAGATATTCTTTAACTATAATGACAGGGTTATTTAATATATTTAATGCTATTAAATTTTAGATGAGTCGTATTTCTTACCCATTACTTCACTTTCGTACCTATTTTGAGGACATGCTTCGCAAATCTTCGTTTGCATCTACGGCTCTTGTGCGACTGACGCTAGATCCAGCGGTGTGGGTAATTCTGGGGTTGTTGCTGCCATCTGTTGATTTAGTGATGAACTGAAATGTGGGATTCTCTTCTAGCGGGATTTCAAAGTTCATTAGTTGGTTCCTATGTTTTTCTATGTATATCCTCTCCCATATGACGAGTTCACTATGTTTTTGTACGTATTTTAGTAATTCTGTGCTATCTTCAATTTCATGATTTTCAGACCAGAAATGAGCTGCTATTGCGGACTTATCAATATTTTTGTATCTTAAGTGCCTGAAGTGTTCTTTCTTTCTAGTGCCTATGTTTCTTTTTGTCCTCCCTATGTAAATTTTTTCACAGTCTTTACACTTAATTTTGTAAATGCCTGACTTTTCCTCTGGTTTTATCTTATCAGTATTATTACTGTGAAGTAGGTTTTTAATGTTGTAATTGTTTTTTGGTGCCAATGTTATATTGTATTTGTTGAATATTTTTTGGAACTTTTTTGTGGCCCAGGGATGGTAAGTAAATTTAGCAAATCTAGTTTCTTGTTTTATTGGTGTGAGAGCTGTGATCTGTTTTAATTTCTTTTGAAGTTTGAATAATTTTAGTTTTTTATCTACAAGGTTTTTTCCATATCCATTTTTAATTGCAGTTTTTAAGATTTGATGGTATTCGTTTTGATATTCTTGCTGGCTGAGAGGTAGATTTACTAATCTGTGTGTCAGACTGTTGATGGTTGCATGTTTGTGTGGAATTGGGTTGAAACTATTTGCTTTGATGTAATTATCTGTGTGTGTTGCTTTTCTATGAATGCCAAATTCTAGTTTTTCATTGCCTTTTTTGATTTTAAGGTCTAAAAAAGGTAGAGTACAGTCCTCTTCAATTTCTACTGAGAATTGTATGCTGGGTTCTTGCAGGTTGAGTAGTTTCAAAGCATCATCTATTAGTTTGTAGGGCACTATTGCAAAGATGTCGTCTACGTATCTGTACCATGTTTTACGTAGACGACATCTTTGCAATAGTGCCCTACAAACTAATAGATGATGCTTTGAAACTACTCAACCTGCAAGAACCCAGCATACAATTCTCAGTAGAAACTGAAGAGGACTGTACTCTACCTTTTTTAGACCTTAAAATCAAAAAAGGCAATGAAAAACTAGAATTTGGCATTCATAGAAAAGCAACACACACAGATAATTACATCAAAGCAAATAGTTTCAAAACAATTCCACACAAACATGCAACCATCAACAGTCTGACACACAGATTAGTAAATCTACCTCTCAGCCAGCAAGAATATCAAAACGAATACCATCAAATCTTAAAAACTGCAATTAAAAATGGATATGGAAAAAACCTTGTAGATAAAAAACTAAAATTATTCAAACTTCAAAAGAAATTAAAACAGATCACAGCTCTCACACCAATAAAACAAGAAACTAGATTTGCTAAATTTACTTACCACCCCTGGGCCACAAAAAAGTTCCAAAAAATATTCAACAAATACAATATAACATTGGCACCAAAAAACAATTACAACATTAAAAACCTACTTCACAGTAATAATACTGATAAGATAAAACCAGAGGAAAAGTCAGGCATTTACAAAATTAAGTGTAAAGACTGTGAAAAAATTTACATAGGGAGGACAAAAAGAAACATAGGCACTAGAAAGAAAGAACACTTCAGGCACTTAAGATACAAAAATATTGATAAGTCCGCAATAGCAGCTCATTTCTGGTCTGAAAATCATGAAATTGAAGATAGCACAGAATTACTAAAATACGTACAAAAACATAGTGAACTCGTCATATGGGAGAGGATATACATAGAAAAACATAGGAACCAACTAATGAACTTTGAAATCCCGCTAGAAGAGAATCCCACATTTCAGTTCATCACTAAATCAACAGATGGCAGCAACAACCCCAGAATTATCCACACCGCTGGATCTAGCGTCAGTCGCACAAGAGCCGTAGATGCAAACGAAGATTTGCGAAACATGTCCTCAAAATAGGTACGAAAGTGAAGTAATGGGTAAGAAATAAGACTCATCTAAAATTTAATAATTTTGCGCTTCACTGTGGTGTTCCAATACAGTTTAATCGATATATGTAATGCTGTTTGTAGACCACTTTTTGAGCCAGATATGAGAACTTGATCGTCTGCAAATAAAAAAGTATCTAAATATTTATTCCTAATTATAAAATGTAAATTTAATTTTGTCTGCCTATCAGATACGGCATCGGCAATATAAATGTTATAAAGTTACAATGAATGTGGACACCCTTGTCTTACTCCTTTGTTTATTGTTGCTATTAAATCTGTCTTCATTCTGGTTTCTATCATGATCTTATTTTCTACATATAAACTTCTTATTGCTGTAATGAAAGGTTGGGATACACCTTTCTGTTCCATAATACTCCATAATTTATATGGTTGGTTGCTTGCTAATGCTCATGGAGATGGAGAATTTCCATTTCTCTTCTGGCCTCCCAATAACATGTGATTAGTTGTGCTGTCAGTTCTCCATCTGTTTTTGTCAGCGCTCTACACCGGAGCAGATAATCTCTATCCGTCAATGAGTTCGGGTCCCTACACAGTGTGCAGGTCGTGGATTCAAAAATATTAATCCTGTATAGATGCGCAGCCAAACAGTCGTGGCCAGTAATCAGTCGGAAGATGGAAACAGTACTGCTTCTTGGGTACTCTGGGATGGGATTTTTACTTCCTTGTAGAATTTTCCATTGCTTGTTGGTACTTTGTTCTTTGCATTCTTCTTTCCAGAGTAAGTTGATTCTATTGTTTATATGTAGTTTTGATGTGTGAAATGACGTTTTCTGTTGGCAGCTTTGTTTTATTTATGTTCCTTTTTTTGCCAAGGAATGTGCTATTTCATTGGCTATAATTCCAGAGTGGGATGGAATCCACTGGAAGTGTACCTCTTTTTTAGATATTGTAGTATCCGTAATGAACTGTACACTTCAAGTATTCTATTGTTGTTAGGGTACAGCGAGGATAGGCCTTTAGTGATTTAGAATCGCTTAAAATCACTGCTTTAGAGAAAGAGTTCACTTGGTTGAAGAGTTGTTTCAGCGATATGTTGAGTACTTCTAATTCTGCATTATAGTGGGTTGCTAGTGAGCCCAAACAGATGTAAAAATTGAATATTTTACTATGTATTCCTGCTCCAGCATTACTTTCTTTGTCAAATAGGGAGCCGTTTGTGTATATGTGTAGCCATGACTCTTGTGGATAATAAGTTTCTATTGCTTCTAGAGCTAGCATTTTAAGTGTTTCTGCACTTACATCCCTTTTTGACTCTATACTTTGCAGAAGGCTTATTCTGCTATTTATTTTAGGTTGTGATAGAGAACAGATTGGAAGTGGGAGATGTTCAACTTTGTTTGTGTCTTCAAGGTTGTATTTTCTCTGTAGATTATAAGCTTTCTGCATAAATCCTTTTTGTGTTTTTAAGGTCCTTTCTCTGCTTTTGTAGTTCTTCCAGTGAGTATTAAAGGGGAGCCTTTGAAGTTTCTCATTTAGCAGGAGATTCTCTTTTTCCATTTCATATTTAATTGGCAAGTTATTTGTAGCAATTTGCAATGCAGTTATTGGTGTCGATTTGACTGGTCCCATTATTAGTCTGAGTGCTTGGTTCTGTAATTTTTCAAGTTGTGCTAGTTTGCTTTGACTTGCTGTAAGTATCACCTCGCTTCCATAGAGGAGTGCTGGTTTGATGTAACTTTTATAGGTGGTGTTGAGTGTATTGACGGAGGACCCCAATTTCCTGACAGCTAGTCTTTTGAGTGGTGTTAGCCTCTGAGTGGTCTTATCTATGGTTTCCATAATGTGGGTTTTCCAAGACAATTTAGGATTGAGAGTTATGCCCAGATATATATTTATATATATAATTTTCTGTTTCTGTTAGTTGCTCACTATTTAGTGTTATTTTGTTAAGCGGTTTTGTGTGGCAAAGTGTGAACACTTGGTACTTTATTTTGGATAAGTTCAGTCATTTCGTTAGCTATTTATATCCATTTACCTTGTCAAATGCCTTTTCAAAATCTATAAATTTTGTGTAAGTCTACATATTGAACTTCCTATGTTTTTCAATTATCTGATCTACAGTAAATATACAGTTAGAACAAGATCTTCCATTTCTGAATCCATTTTGCACTTCCATAATTATATTTTCCATTTTTATATTTAAACGACAGTTCAGAATAGATGCATAAATTTTATAGCATGTATTTAAAATGCTTAAGCTTCTATAATTTTTACATTCCTGACTATCACCTTCCTTATAAATTGGATATATTTTTGCTATTCTCCATTTTTCTGGAATATGACCGAACTTCCAACATATTAAGTCTAATAGTCTGTATTTCAATGGAGTGGAGGCGTAATTAATTGATTCATTATTGTTATCCACTCCAAAACTTTTCTAATTTTAGAGGTTATTAATTTTATTCATGTCAAAAATAAAATTATTTCTACTGAGATCATGGCTTTCTCTGACGAGGTTATAGTTCCCACTACAGCTAGCATCTGCTGTGACTATAAACATACACATGGCTAAACAGTCCAGAAACTTACCATCTCTCCTCCTAAGCCAGAGTTTACTCACAGACAACTGCATGTAGCCTACAATCCTGTGAAGAGTCTAGAAGGTATCAATCCAAAGACATTGTGTAGTATAATAAGACTTCGTTTTGTGGAGTTTATGTAATTACAACTGGTCCAAATTGTTTTGTGATTGAACCTCTTAAAACAATTTGCTTCAGTAAATATCAATCAGACAATGTACAACAGACCTGGGGAAGTGTACTCACCAAGTGTCAGCATCATACGTGGCGAAGGGTGATGGATTTTTAGTGGACATAAAAATCATTAGCATCGCATAAAAGTGGGTTGCCGAGAGGTAGATTTTGGTCACATAAAATAAACTCAAGCCTAATAAAGAGGGCTCTGAGCAAAATTAAATGGATTCCACACTCAATAAGGAATGGGACGCTCAGAACCACAGTACTTAAACTGCGTCCATGAATAAAAACTCAATTTCAATTTATTTCCTTCATTACTATTAAAGTGGAAAACTTAAGAGAAAACCGGTTCACTGCAGTTAAGGAGGCAAGGAACAACTTTGTTCACTATTTTGGAGCAATGTTTCCCAGGTCTGTTTTACAATGTGTGGAATTGATCTGGTAATGACATTGTGAAAATAATGTGCATACTTGGTTGAAATGTATTGAACCGTTTTTACTTCTTGTAGTTTTTCTGTTTTACATGATGACTAGTACAGTGTGTATAATTTAGAATTGGAACTATGTACTATTTTAATGATTGCAATTAATTCAGTTCATGACTAGTGATATGGGCTTTGGTTTCGAACGTGAGAGTTTCGTTACACTATCAATCCTCGCCTTCGGTAGTTATATTACGACGCCGCCTTCTTGAACAACTCCTCCTCCTTCTTCTCCGTCTTGAACAACTCCTTCTTCTCCTCCTTCTTGAGCAGCTCCTTCTCCGTCTTGAACAACTTCGTCTTCTCCGTCTTGAACAACTTCGTCTTCTCCGTCTTGAACAACTTCTGCTCCTCCTCCTTGAACAGCTTCTGCGTCTTGATCTTCTTCTCTGACAAGCAGCATTGACAGTGTTCAAGGGACCCTCTTCTTTGAAAGCTTTGATGAGTTTCACTCGGTCTGCATCAGTTAACTTTATCAACATATCTTCGTCGTTTTTCATGGTAACAACTTGCGGAAAATTTGCTTGGACGTCTAATGAGGGCTTCTCTTCCTTGCTGTGTGTACCTTCTCCTTTTCCGCGTGACGGATACTTGGCGTTTTCCATGGTAAGAATTTGCGCTAATTTTACTTTGGCATTTACGAAAGTCTTCTCTTCCTTGCTCTGTGTACTTTCTCCTTTACCGCGAGGGAAGGTTACGCCAGATTTTGGTTCTCCCATTTCGTTGTTTCAATATTATAATTCTTTAATTTAGAAGTCTTGTTTCCGTGTCGGACAGAAAATTTTGATATTGATTTCTGGCTGTTATGGAGATTGGTCGTCATTTAACATGCACATAAATTAAACAAAAGCGAGGGAAAACTAATTGGAGGGAAACTTATGAAAAATAAATTATGATGTGTTGCTTCCGGGTGTTCTTTACCTTAGTTCAAGACGTTCTTACGGAAATATATCCCTCTATCTACTTACGTTGATGGGATACATGTTTGTGCAAATAGTTCTTATATGTAATATTCTTGTAAGTGCTCGGAAATTAGAGAATAAAATTGGCTTTAAGCGATACATAAATTTTTTAAAAACTGATCGCTGAGTGATATCTGTGACATTCTGCGATCTTTGTAATGCCAAGACATTAAGATTTACATAGAGCCTGTATTACGATCTGCGCTTACTAGGCGAAGTTTGTTACCTTTCAGTTATCAATTACCATTGGTTAGATTCAGTGCCTCGTATTACGAGCTCGATTTACCTGTAGATTTGTTAACCTGTGCATTATGGTGAAATGAGAACGATTGGCAATATTTTCCACTAGTATTTTACCTTGTTTGCAAGGCTATATTGTGTTTATAATGTGTAATTAACTGGAAAACCAAACACGTGTAGCATCAGGCGTCTTGTTTTCACTTTTTATTACCTGTTTTCTGTTTATTTTCGTGATGTTTTCAATAACAGTTCATTCGTAATGAGGTCTAGCATAGTTCTGTATAGTTATTATTATGGTTCATTTACAGTTTAGATTTTTCCATAGCGTTAGGTTAGTGTTATAGGTTATGGATGCGTTAGTTTAGTGTTATTATAGATTAGGTGAGATATATGGAGGATATATGGAATGCCTTGTTAATTTATGAACACCAAGAGAATTCCAGTCAAAAAAGGATTTAAAATAAGGTCACATAATGTTCTTAATTCTGATAATAGTATTGCACAAATATAATTTGGCTAAAATCATTTGGTTAGTAGTTTATCCTCATGAATAAATCACCTCTTCTTATATAAATTATCATTTCACAGAGGTATATGCAAAGAGGGAAGGTCCACAAATTACAAGTCATCCATGAATAAAAGCAAGGTTATAAAATATGCATTCTGGGACCAGTAACATGGGACATGATTTTTTTAATTAATATATTTGGCTAGTTATGAAGCAATAACTATGGTTTTCTTTTAAGGAAACAGGTTGTAGCAAACTTACATTTCTCCTTGGCACTTCATAAACGACACATTTCAGTAACAACATTGTGCCCTTGATAGAAAAACGTAATTGAACAAATAAAAGGTTTCATTTAAATACCACAGGATACAAGATAGGCATGTCTTAAGATTTCTTTACGTGTGCAATTCGCAGCAGATATATTTATGTTCTGCATTTGCACCATCTATAGTACGTACGGCAAGAATCATAAGTAATACTTCAACTTGAATTGAGACAGCGCTCACACTGCATAAATCGTAATGTAATTAGAAAATAGTATTCTTTAAGGCACATTGTAGGACAAAACCATTATTGTATTGTACATGTAATTAGCTACATTACATGTGTGAACAGTGTTTGCAATAACGGTTAGGTAATCGATACAAACTGCATAACCTAATTTTTGTTTTATTCACTGTTTGCTTTACAGCTTGTAACTTTCCTCTGGTAATGCTTTAACGAAACGCAAATTAAACATTGCACCCTCTATTTGCAAAATCGAATTTTTACTACTTCAGCATGTTTCTGAACATTATACCTACCCACCTACACATATAGCATTTCGTGTACTTTCCGGTATAGGTTTAACATCTCTGTTTATTACATTTATGTTCGTTAAAACATAATATGGTCGCATAAAATATTGTATTGCTTGCAACCAGTCACTGACACCATGGGATACTAGAAATTATCATTCCATAACCAAGTACGTCAAGTTACCTAATACTCATGTGGTTTATTTTATTTCATTTTCAACATGTCACAAATATGAAATAATCTTTCCTCATTCTAATTGTTTTAGCTGTACTATTAAATAAATACAGTGCCACCATTTCATCATCAGAATCGCTGTCAAAGGTCAATCTGGTCTGGAGGTACGCCATTTTCTTTTTCGTGTGTGAAAGTAAACTCAAAGTTATCTCACTAAGCGTTACTCGCGGTGAGAGTTAGTTTACCTACAGAAATAACTCTCAGTTAGCCCTTAAACGAATGTCGTAATACCGATATCTACATGTAACTTCAAGTTAACTGTTAACCAACACCTTAACCGGAGATTGTAATACAGACCCATAGTGATGTTTGAAGAAAATAAAAAATATAAGTAATGGAAGATTAAAACAAATAGAAAATAAAATTATTGGCTAGTTTCTACAAGTTAATTTGGTTTAAGAAAAGTTTTTGTGAAATAAACTATAGGCAGAATAAGAACATTTGGACAAGAGTAACACACCCTAGAAACTTAGCACATAGTATTTCAGGTAACATGTGTTTAATCAAGTACCAGTTGCAGAGTAAAACTTTGATCTGTCTGTCCTTGTAGGATGATAATTTTTAGGTTATATTTTCAAGTCTGGCGGACGTAAATTGTACTACGTTGGCACTATAGATCACGCTTCGTGTTATTGGACTAATATTGCAAAAGCTCAGAAATAAAGTGTTAAATACTGCGTAATTTTAAAGCAGCTGCTTGTCGGATTTTGTTCAAATGAATGGCAAATGAAATGAAAATGGGCTTAAGCGAAAACACAAGGGACAACGGTAAACAGGGTTATATGTTTACAGTCAATTGCCTTGTTTTGGTGTAACTACCAGACAAAGAATTATTGCATTGTACCAATGTGCATTAATTTTTGGACAGAATATATGTTTTCTTTAGGTGCAGTATATAATATTAACTAAAATTTCTGAAGTCCATAAGAAATTAGGAAACATAATGCAGCACCCGATATAAGCAGAAAATAGAGCAGTACAAAACATGAAGTTCTAGTACATTTTTGGCCCCACTTTGGGGTGTTTTATTGGCATTTCATTGGTTTTATTCAAAACGATGTTCATGTAAAACCCAGGTGGATTGGGTGCATTCGTTCCTGCGGAAGCAGTAAAATCCTATTACACAAGGCATATCATAATGGTATCGTAATGACTATAATCTTCACAAAAGTTAAAGGGATATGCAGGTGGGTCGTACTGCAGACTCCAGCGAATCCCAAGCTTGCTCCTCCTATCTCCCGCGCCTAAACTGAGAAAATTGTATTAAGTAACCACGCTCGGATAAACGTTTGAAAAATGACAGATGCCAATCTAATAATAAGAAAGAATTTTACTTTCTGATCATGAACGTACAAAAATCTCTCTATGATAATCAGAACACGAGCGATGCACGTTTTAGCTTCACATGTTATGGTTAAATGTTAGTGATAAATATTTGAAATTTACGGATACCAATCTTACAAAAAGAAAAAAAAATTACTTTCTGATCATGGCTATACAAAACTTATGTCTCTATGATACTTAGAACACGAGCTATGCACGTTTTATCTTCACATGTTATGGTTACACGTTACTGATAAATATCTGAAAATTACAGATACCAATATTATAACAAGAAAGAAATTTACTTTTGATCATGACCATACAAAAATCTTGTCTTTGTCATACTTAGAAAAGAGCGATGCACGTTTTAGCTTCACGTGTTATGGTTAAATATTACTGATAAATATTTGAAAATTACAGTAACCAATGTTATAACAAGAAAGAATTTTACTTTCTGATCATGAACTTACAAAAATCGTTTCTCTGCGTTACTTCTACCGCGAGCGATGCATGTTTTATCTTCGCATGGTTATGTTTACTATTACATGGTACATAAACATAAAGATATCGAGATTTAACTGTATTGGAACAACACAGTGAAGCGAAATAATTATTCATTTATAGATGAGTCGTATTTATTACACATGGGCTTCACTTACGTACCTATTTTGAGGACATGATTCTCAAACCATCGTTTGCATCGTCAGCTGTTATGTGACTGAATATTTGGCAATGACTAAAATATGTATGCATCAAAATTATTTTGTTTTCGATGGAAAGTATTATAAACAAATTTCAGGACTGGCTATGGGAAGCCCGCTATCACCATTTTTGCTCAGTTCATACATGAGCATTTTCGACACGCATAAGTAAAGCCTTCCCACATATTTTTAAAACATGGTACAGTAACGTAGACGGCATCTTTGCAATAGTGCACTACAAACAAATAGATGATGCTATGAAACTACTCAACCTTCAAGAACCCAGCATACACTTCACAGTAGAAACTGAAGAGGACTGTACTCTACCTTTTTTGGTCCTTAAAATCACAAAAAGCAAGGAAAAACCAGAATTTGGTATTCATTGAAAAACAACACACACACAGATAATTACATCAAACAAATATTTTCAACCCAATTTCACACAAACATGCCATCATCAACAGTCTCACACACAGATTAGTAAATCTACCCCTCAGCCAGCAAGAATATAAAAAGGAATAGCATCAAATCTTAAAAACTGGAATTAAAAATAGATATGGAAAAAACCTTGTAGATAAAAAACAAAAATCATTCAAACTTCAAAAGAGATTAAAACAGATCACAGCTCTCACACCAATAAAACAAGAAATTAGATTTGCTAAATTTACTTACCACTCCTGGGCCACAAATGTTCCAAAAAATATTCAAGAAATACAATATAACTTTGGCACCAAAAAGCAATTACAACATTAAAAACCTACTTAACAGAAATAATACTGATAGGATAAAACTGGAAGAAAAGTCAGGCATTTACAGGATTAAGTGTAAAGACTGAAAAAATTTACATAGGGTGGACAAAATGAAACATAGGCACTAGAAAGAAAAAACTTTTTAGGCACTGAAGATACAAAAATATTGATAAGTCCGCAATAGCAGCTCATTTCTGGTGTGAAAATCATGAAATTCAAGATAATACTGAATTACTAAAATACGCACAAAAACATAGCGAACTCGTCATATGGGAGAGAATATACATAGAAAAAAAAAAACTAATCAATTTCGAAATCCCGCCAGAAGGGAGACCCACATTTAAGTTCATCACTAATTCAACAGATGGCAGCAGGAACTCCAGAATTGCCCACACCACTGGATCAAGCTTTAGTCGCAAAAGAGGCGGCGATGCAAATGATGGTTTGCGAAACGTCCTCAAAATAGGTACGTACGTGAAGCCGATGTGTAATAAATAGGACTCATTTATAAATTAATAAATAAACAAAGATGTTATGAATAATCTATGTAATATTACTTACAGTAATGGGGAATGATGCAATGCAGCTAAAAATTGTTTTAATATTTTTTATTAGTGAACCTCAAAAAGGATTTTTGGTAAAATATCTATATTGAATTTTGGGTGGTATGTAATAGCTTTTGTATCTCTATGTACGTGTTAGAGAAAGTACAAATTTGACGATTACTTTAGTCTATAGTATTGTTCTTATATCTACAGTAAAATATTGTAATGTTTAAAAAGACATCTCAGTTAAAATAAGTAGAGAGAAAAGGTTGAAAATAAAGCAAGTTTTGAATACTATTTAATTCAAAATGAAGCTTAAGTGGATGTTGTAAGCTGTAAATGTTTTTGCCAACTACTGTGTGTATATGCAATATTTGGACCAGTATATTTTAAAGAGTGTCAAAATCACGCAAAAGTATTACTTGATAAAATTTTAGTAAAAGATGAGATAAATATGTATTATACACAACCCCCCTTAAGATAAATTTAAAACTTTTTATCCCTTCACAACGCCGTTATGCTTTGTCTTTAAAATCTGCCAAATACGCAATAAAGTACAGAAATAGTTTCTGTTATGCGTTTTCAACAAAATAGCATTGACATTTGGTGACATGAATGTGTGAGGTGTTTAACGCCCGCTTTTACTACATACGGCACCGCAGGCGATGACACTGATGATACATGAGATGATAATGGAGCACCGTTGGAATGAGTTGGCGGGGGAAACCGGAGATCCCAGAGAAATCCCGCCCCAGCGCCGTGTTGTCCACCACAAATCTCACGTCGCGGTCGCCTGGGATCGATCCCGGGCCGCCTTGGTGCGGCCTTAATATGAATATGAAGAGGAAAACCCTTGCTCTCAATTTTCACAATTTTGAAGTATTTTATAGCCTGTGACCATCTGGAAAAATAGGGAGTTTCATGGTGAAGGAGTTTGGTTAGGTGGCTCTTGAGAAACTGTGGCTCCACACACAAAAACAAATGGTTTCCTTTTTTTTGTATTAGAGAATCATATTTGTTTCTGCTTGTCTTTCTTTGTGATATGAATTGTCAACGTTGTGAACCATATAAGAGCATGGGCACTCCCATTACTTGTAAAATTTTAGTTTTGTTGTTTTCTGGCAGTCGTGATGCACCTTTTTGTGGTAACAGAAGTGTTTTCAAATTTATTAATCTTATTTTTTATATATTCATTTCTAAAATATGAAACATTGCACCCTAGATAGTTAAAATTGTTAAAGGCTTGTGTGCTAAACCAATGCATGTACACAGTGGCTGTCCTGTTGCCAACAGATGCACCAGAAGACGGAACATAAACTAGGTAATGAGGATAGTGTTGCCAGAATGACCATGATGCAGGCCCAGAGACTAACCAACGGGCCATGGAAAGGAATTTGTATAATTGGGGACAAATTGTTAAGCAGAATTTTGTGTATTAATACAGTGAAAATTGTTGCTCAGATAATAAAAATGTACTACTAGTTATTATTAATACAGCCGGCGCTCATAGCCGTGGTCGGTAGTGTGTATATCTCTAGCGGCCACCAAATAGAGTGCCACGAGTTCGAGTCCCACCTTGGCCTTGTTTGTGTATAGTGTATCTGTGGAAAATTGCAGAAAACAGTAAAAGAAATGGAAAAAATAAGCAAAAAGAGTAATATAATATTAATGCTGTAATTAGCACTAACCGAACCTATCCCATGCCAAATAAAAATAATTGTAACATATTACTCTTATAAAAGCATACCTTTATTAATTATCATCATCATCATCATCATCATCATGTTCATCATCTTCATCATCTTCATCTTCATCATCATCATCATCATCATCATCATCATCATCATCATCATCATCATCATCATCATCATCATCATCATCATCATCATCATCATCATCATCATCATCATCATCATCATCATCATCATCATCATCATCATCGTCATCATTGTTGTTTTCTCTTTAATTTTTAGGATCAAGCTGTATTCAGGAGAGTCTTTGCATTCACAACAAAGCTCTTGAGTTTTACTTTTAGAAAACATTGTTTCAAATAAGCTCTATCATAATCAGTGTCATGATTTACCCACTCTAATCTGGCCAGTAGTCTTAAACATTACAATGTCTCTAGTTTGGTTACGCAATGTTAGTAGCTTCAGCAAATTCATGTTTTTGCTATTGACAACACTACAGCAACCTAGGACATGCCCGCCATTCTCCTAGCAAAACCACTGCCACTAATTTGCAGCTTTACCATAATATTCAGAACAAGGAACACAAGCGTATCCTGCAATTACTTATCTGGCCCAGAGTACCAACATTTAGAAATGAAAAAGTGAGGTCCTGTGTTAAAGCATTGGCAACACGAAAGCAATCGCTGTGTGAGTAGTATTCTTAGTGGGAACTGAACTATAAAGAAAAGTCAGACTTCCAGAAAGATACGTTGCCTACTAAACCTCCTCAGGCAAGCCACCACACACTCATTCTGAAAGTTGGTGCTATTGTTCTGCTCATCGCAGACATAAACTTGGGACCAGAAATAAAATTTCACATGGTCATGTGTGCTGAATGATAACTTCTGTAACATTGCAAGCTATTATGAGAACTGGAAAGGGAAGTATTACTTTTATTCTTGTTCATTGTCATCTACTTTTCTCGGTTTAAGCCATCAGAGCTTGTTCCGTTCTCAAATTTTAAATTAAAAGTATTGTAATTCCTTTCTTGGAAGTGTTGAAAACATTGTTGTTATGATAAATGAACTTTAAAGAGAGTCGATTAATGACACTAAACAACACTTACTTTTAAATTTTTCCGGAACATGTTTCTGAGGCTTTGCCTCTATCATCAGCCAGCTCTCGACTGGTTCTCATTGGTGTAGTTGACGATATTTTGTCACAGGTCTCCTCTAGTGGCGGTTCAAGGGACTTGCTGAACAAATCTTTCTGGGGGATGTCGAAATTGAATACTTTGTTCCTATTTTTTGAAATGAAGGTTTGTTCCAATGTGGATTGTTCTTGTTTTTCTGATGTATGTTTTAGTAGTTTTGGTTCTGGAGTTATGTTGTTGGTTTTTTCCCAAAAATGTATGGCAACTGCTGATTTTTCTAATTGTTTATATTTTATGTTTCTAAAGTGTTCCATTGCTCTTGTTTCTAAATTTCTTTTGGTTTTCCCAATATAAATTTAAAAGTGTTGTTTAGTGTCATTAATCGACTCTCTTTAAGGTTTAAGGTGTTGTATCCATCTTTTTCTTGGTCTACCAATATTTCTTGTACCTAATGGTTTGTAATCTAAAACTAATTTTGGAGTGCGACTATCATTCATTCTGTTGACATGTTCCTTCCAGTTATTTCTATATTGTTTTATTCTTTCGATTCATTTCGAATGTCCTCACTTCTTTGCTTATCTAAAAGATTATACCCTGCTACATTTCTTAAAATCTTCATTTCCGCTGTTTCAATCTTTTGTTCTTTTTAATTGTTTTGTTGTTTAAGTCCAAAGTTCACTAACATATAATAATATAGGAACTGCTATTGCGTTATAAAATTTTGATTTGGTCTTGCTTCTGGTACATGTTAAGGTTCTCTTTATGGTGCCTAATATACCATTAAATTTGTGATTTTATTTAAAATGTCACTATTTTTAAAACAAGAGGTATAATTAATCAGTTGACTTTTTCAGTGGGTTTTTCTGCCAATAGTATTTTGGCTCTTATCAGATTGGATCCCTTGAAGGCTAAAACTTTAGTTCTGTTATAGCTATTATTTAACTATGTTGACAGGATTATTTAATATATGTAATGCTGTTTGTAGACAATTTTTTGAGCCAGATATGAGAACTTGATCGTCTGCAAATAACAAAGTATCTAAATATTTATTCCTAATTATAAAATGCAAATCTAATTTTGTCTGCCTATCAGATATGGTATTGGCAATACAAATATTATAAAGTTACTATGAAAGTGGACACCCTTGTTTTACTCCTTGGTTTATTGTTGCTATTAAATCTGTCTTCATTCCCGTTTATATCATGTTCTTATTTTCAACACATGAACTTCTTATCGCTGTTATGAAATGTTGGGTTACACCTTTCTGCTTCATAATACTCCATAATTTATATGGTTGCTTGCAAATGCTCATGGAGTTGGAGAATTTCCATTTCTCCTCTGGCCTCCCAATCACGTGTGACTAGTTGTGCTGTCAGTTCCCTATCTGTTTTTCTCAGGGCACTACACTGGAGCAGATGATATCTGTCCCTCAATGAGTTCAGGTCCCTACACGGTGTGCAGGTCGGAGATTCAAAAATATCAACCTGTGTAGATGAGCGGCCAAACAGTCGTGGCCAGTAATCAGTTGGAAGATGGCTATAGTACTGCTTCTTGGGTAGTCTGCGATGGGATTTTTACTTCCTTGTAGAATTTTCCATTGCTTGTTGAAACTTTTTTCTTTGCATCCTTCTTTCCAGAATAAGTGATTCTATTGTTTATATGTAGCTTTGATGTGTGGAATGAGTTTTTTTGTTGGCAGCTTTGTTCCATTTGTGTTCCTTTTTTTGCCAAGGAATCTGCTATTTCATTGGCTATAATTCCAGAGTGGGATGGAATCCACTGGAAGTGTACTTCTTTTTTAGACATTGTAGTATCCGTAATGAACTGTACACTTCAAGTGTTCTATTGTTGTTAGGGTACAGCGAGGATAGGCCTTTAGTGATTTAGAATCGCTTAAAATCACTCCTTTAGAGAAAGAGTTCACATGGTTGAAGAGTTGTTTCAGCGAGTTGTTGATTGCTTCTAATTCTGCATCATAGTGGGTTGCTAGTGTGCCCAAACAGATGTAAAAATTTAATATTTTACTATGTATTCCTGCTCCAGCATTACTTTCTTTGTCAAATAGGGAGCCATCTGTGTATATGTGTAGCCATGAGTCTTGTGGATAATAAGTTTCAATTGCTTCTAGAGCTAGCATTTTAAGTGTTTCTGCACTTACATCCCTTTGTGACTCTATATTTTGCAGAAGGTTTACTCTGCTATTTATTTTAGGTTGTGATAGAGGGCAGACTGGAAGTGGGAGATGTTCAATTTTGTTTGTGTCTTCAAGGTTGTATTTTCTCTGTAGGTTATAGGCTTTCTGCATAAACCTTTTTGTGTTCTTAAGGTCCTTTCTCTGCTTTTGTAGTTCTTCCAGTGAGTATTAAAGGGAAGCCTTTGTAGTTTCTCATTTAGGAGGAGATTCCTTTTTTCCATTTCATTTTTAATTGGCAATTTATTTGTAGCAATTTGCAATGCAGTTATTGGTGTCGATTTGACTGCTCCCATTGTTAGTCTGAGTGCTTGGTTCTGTAATGTTTCACGTTGTGCTAGTTTGCTTTGACTTGCTGTTAGTATCACCTCGCTTCCATAGAGGAGTGCAGGTTTGATGTAACTTTTATAGGTGGTGTTGAGTGTATTGACGGAGGACCCCAATTTCCTGCCAGCTAGTCTTTTGAGTGTTGTTAATCTCTGAGTAGTCTTATCTATGGTTTCATTAATGTGGGTTTGCCAAGATAATTTAGAATCAAGTGTTATGCCCAGATATATATAATTTTCTGTTTCTGTTAGTTGCTCACCATTTAGTGTTATTTTGATAAGCGGTTTTGTGTAGCAAAGCGTGAACACTTGGTATGTTGTTTTGGATAAGTTCAGTCATTTCGTTAGCTATTTAAATCCATTTACCTTGTCAAACACCTTCTCATAATATATAAATTTTGTGTAAGTCTACATATTGAACTTCCTATGTTTTTCAATTATCTGATTTACAGTAAATATACAGTTAGAACAAGATCTTCCATTTCTGAATCCATTTTGCACTTCCATAATTATATTTTCCATTATTATATTTAAACGACAGTTCAGAATAGATGCATAAATTTTATAGCCCCTATTTAAAAAGCTTATTCGTCTATAATTTTTACATTCATGACTATCACCTTTCTTATAAATTGGATATATTTTTGCTATTCTCCATTTTTCTGGAATATGACCGAACTTCCAACATATTAAGTCTAATAGTCTGTATTTCAATGGAGTGTAGGCGTAATTAATTAATTCATTATTAATGTTATCCACTCCAACAGTTTTCTTATTTTAGAGGTTATTAATTGTATTCATGTCAAAAATAAAATTAATTCTACTGAGAACATGGCTTTCTCTGACGAGGCTATAGTTCCCACCACAGCTAGCATCTGCTGTGGCTATAAACATACACATGGCTAAACATTCCAGAAACTTATCATCTCTCTTCCTAAGCTAGAGTTTACTCACAGACAACTGCATGTAGCATACAATCCTGTAAAGAGTCCAGAAGATATCTATACAAAAACATTGTGTACTTTAATAAGACTTCGTTTTGTGGAGTTTATGTAATTACAACTGGTCCAGATTGTTTTGTGATTGAACCTCATAAAACAATTTGGTCCTGTAAATATCAATCAGATATTGTTCAACAGACCTGGGGAAGTGTACTCAACAAGTGTCAGCCTCATACGTGGCGAAGGGTGATGGATTTTTAGTGGACATAAAAATCATTAGCATCGCATATAGGTGGGTTGCCGAGTGGTAGATTTTTGTCATATAAAATAAACTCAAGCCTAATAAAGAGGCCTCTGAGCAAAATTAAAATTATTTTACACCCAATAAGGAACGGGACGCTCAGAACCACTGTACTTAAACTGCGTCCCATAAGTAAAAACTCAATTTCAATTTATTTCCTTCATTACTATTAAAGTGGAAAAGTTAAGAGAAAACCGGTTCACTGCAGTTAAGGAGGCGAGGAACAACTTTGTTCACTACTTTTGAGAAATGTTTCCCAGGTCTGTTTTACAATGTGTGGAATTGATCTGGTAATGACATTGTGAAAATAATGTACATACTTAGTTGAGATGTATTGAACCGTTTTTACTTCTTGTAGTTTTTCTGTTTTACATGATGACAAGTGCAGTGTGTATAATTTAGAATTGGAACTATGTACTATTTTAATGATTGCAATTAATTCAGTTCATGACTAGTGATATGGGCTTTGGTTTCTAACGTGAGAGTTTCGTTACACTATCAATCCTCGCCTTCGGTAGTTATATTACGACGCCGTCTTCTTGAACAACTCCTGCTCCTTCTTCTCCGTCTTGAACAACTCCTTCTTCTCCTCCTTCTTGAGCAGCTCCTTCTCCTCCGTCTTGAACAACTTCGTCTTCTCCGTCTTGAACAACTTCGTCTTCTCCGTCTTGAACAACTTCTCCTCTGCCTTCTTGAGCAGCTTCGGCGTCTTGATCTTCTTCTCCGACAAGCAGCATTGACAGTGTTCAAGGGACCCTCTTCTTTGAAAAATTTGACGAGTTTCACTCGGTCTGCATCAGTTAACTTTATCAACATATCTTCGTCGTTTTTCATGGTAACAACTTGCGGAAAATTTACTTGGACTTCTGACAAAGGATTCTCTTCCTTGCTGTGTGTACCTTCTCCTTTTCCGCGTGACGGATACTTGGGGTTTTTCATCGTAAAAATTTGCGCTAATTTTACTTTGTCATTTACCGAAGTCTCCTCTTCCTTGCTGTGTGTACTTTCTCCTTTTCCGCGAGAGAAGGTTACGCCAGATTTTGGTTCTCCCATTTCGTTACTTGAATATTATAAAACTTTAATTTAAAAGTCTTGTTTCCTTGTCGAACAGAAAATTTTGATATTGATTTCTGGTTGTTATGGAGATTCATCGTCATTTAACATGCAAATATATTAAACAAAAGCGAGGAAAAACAAATTGGTTGGAAACTTATGAAAAATAAATTATGATGTGTTGCTTCCGGGTGTTCCTTACTTTAGTTCAAAATGTTCTTACGGAAATATATCCTATCTACTTACGTTGATGAGATACATGTTTGTAGAAATAGTTCTTATACGTAATTTTCTTGTAAGTCCTCGGAAATTAGAGAATAAAATTGGCTTTAAGCAATGCATAAATTTTTTGAAAACTGACCGCTGAGTGATATCTGTGACATTCTGCGAATTTTGTAATGCCAAGATATTAAGACTTACATATTGATGTTTGAAGGAAATAAAAAATATAAGTAACGGAAGAATAACACAAATAGAAAATAAAATTATTGGCTAGTTTCTACAAGTTAATTTGGTTTAAGAAAAGTTTTAGTGAAATAAACTATAGGCAGATTAAAACTTTTTGGACAAGAGCAACAAACCGTAGAAATTTGGCACATAATATTTTAAGTAACATGTGTTTAATCAAGTACCAGTTGCAAAGTAAACCTTACTGTGCTTGGAAGATGATAATTTTTAGGTTATATTTTCAAGTTTGGGGGATATAAATTTTACTACGTTGGCACTATAGATCACGCTGCGTGTTATTGGACGAATATTGCAAAAGCTCAGAAATAAAGTGTTAAACACTGCGTAATTTGAAAGCAGCTGTCTGTTGGATTTGTTGAAATGAATGGTAAATGAAATGAAAAAGGGCTGAAGCGAAAACACGAGGGACAACGATAAACAAGGTTATATGTTTACAGTCAATTGCCTTTTTTTGGTGTAACCAACAGACAAAGAATTATTGCATAGCACCAATGTGCATGAACTTTCGGACATTATATATGTATTCTTTAGGTACAGTACGTAATATTAACTACAATTTTTAGGTCCATAAGAAATTAGGAAACATAATGCGGCACCCGATATAAGCAGAAAATAGAGCAGTACAAAACATAAAGTTCTAGTACACTTTTGGCCCTACGTTGGGGTGTTTTATTGGCATTTCATTGGTTTTATTCAAAACGATATTCGTGTAAAACCCAGGTTAATTGGGAGCATTCGTTCCTGAGGAAGCAGTGACCTCCTATTACCCAAGGCGTATCATAATGGTATCGTAATGACTATAATCTTCACAAAAGCTAAAGGGATATGCAGGCAGGCCGTACTACAGACTCCAGCGATTGCCAATCTTGCTCCTCATATCTCCCGCGCCTGAACTGAGAAAATTGTTTCAGCTTATTACTCTCGGATAAATGTTTGAAAAATGACAGCTACCAATCTGATAATAAGAAAGAATTTTACTTTCTGATCATAACCGTACAAAAAATCTTGTCTCTATGATACTCAGATCACGAACGATGCACGTTTTAGCTTCACATGTTATGGTTAAATGTTACTGATAAATATTTGAAATTTACAGATACCAATCTTACAACAAGAAGGAATTTTATTTTCTGATCATGGCTATACAAAATTTCTGTCTCCATGATACTTAGAACATGAGCGATGCACGTTTTATCTTCACATGTTATGGTTACACGTTACTGATAAATATCTGAAAATTACAGATACCAATATTATAACAAGAAAGAATTTTACTCTCTGATCATAAAAGTACAAAAGTCCGGTCTCTACGATACTTAGAACACGAGCGATGCACGTTTTATCTTCACATGTTATGGTTACACGTTACTGATAAATATTTGAAAATTACAAATACCAATATTACAACAAGAAAGAATTTTATTTTCTGGTCATGGCTAAACAAAATTTCTGTCTCAATGATACTTAGAAAAGAGCGATGCACGTTTTAGCTTCACATGTTATGGTTAAATGTAACTGATAAATATTTGAAAATTACAGATACCAATATTATAGCAAGAAAGAGTTTTACTTTCTGATCATGAACTTACAGCAAATATATTTATGTTCTGCATTTGCACCATCTATAGTACGTACGGCAAGAATCATAAGTAATACTTCAACTTGCATTGCGACAGCGCTCACACTGCATAAATCGCAATGTAATTAGAAAATGGTATTCTTTAAGGCACATTGTAGGACAAAACCATAATGGTATTGTACATTTAATTATCTACATTACATGTGTGAACAGTGTTTGCAATAACGGTTAGGACATCGATACAAACTGCATAACCTAAATATTTGTTTTATTCACTGTTTGCTTTACAGCTTGTAACTTTCCTCTGGTAATGCTTTAACGAAACGCAAATTAAACATTGCACCCACTATTTGCAAAATCGAATGTTTACTACTTCAGCATGTTTCTGAACATTTATACCTACCCACCTACACATATAGTATTTCGTGTACTTTCGGGTATAGGTTAAACATCTTTATTTATTACATTTATGTTCGTTAAAACATAATATGGTCGCATAAAATATTGCATTGCTTGCAACAAGTCACTGACACCATGGGATACTAGAAATTATCATTCCATAACCAAGTACGTCAAGTTACCTAATACTCATGTGGTTTATTTTATTTCATTTTCAACATGTCACAAATATGAAATTATCTTTCCGCATTCTAATTGTTTTAGCTGTACTATTAAATAAATACCGTGCCAACATTTCATCATCAGAATCGCTGTCAATATTCTATCTGGTCTGGAGGTACGCCATTTACTTTTTTTGTGTGTGAAGGTAAACTCAAAGTTATCTCATTAACCGTTACTCGAGGTGAGGGTTAGTTTACCTACAGAAATTACTCTCAGTTAGCCCTTAACCCAATGTCGTAATACCGACATCTGCGTGTAACTCCAAGTTAACTGTTATCCAACACATTAACCGGAGATTGTAATACAGACCCATAGTGTTGTTTGAAGGAAATAAAAAATATAAGTAATGGAAGATTAAAACAAATAGAAAACAAAATTATTGGCTAGTTTCTACAAGTTAATTTGGTTTAGGAAAAGTTTTAGTGAAATAAACTATGGGCAGAATAAAAAAATTTGGACAAGGGTAACACACCCTAGAAACTTAGCACATAATATTTTAAGTAACATGTAATTAATCAAGTACCAGTTGCAAAGTAAACCTTTGATCTGTCTGTGCTTGGAAGATGATAATTTTTAGGTTATATTTTCAGGTCTGGCGGATGTAAATTGTACTGCGTTGGCACTATAGATCATGCTTCGTGTTATTGGACGAATATTGCAAAAGCTCAGAAATAAAGTGTTAAATACTGTGTAATTTGAAAGCAGCTGTGTGTCGGATTTTGTTCAAATGAATGGCAAATGAAATGAGAATGGGCTGAAGCGAAAACACAAGGGACAACAATAAACAATGTTATATGTGTACAGTCAATTGCCTTGCTTTGGTGTAACCACCAGACAAAGAATAATTGCATAGTACCAATGTGCATTAACTTTTGGACAGAATATACCGTTTGTTTAGATACAGTACTTAATATTAACTACAATTTCTTAAGTCTGTAACAAATTAGGAAACAAAAGGCAGCACCCGATATAAGCAGCAAATAGAGCGGTACAAAACATAAAGTTCTAGTACACTTTTGGCCCTACGTTGGCAAATATGAAATTATCTTTCCGCATTCTAATTGTTTTAGCTCTACTATTAAATAAACACCGTGCCAACATTTCATCATCAGAATCGCTGTCAAGATTCTATCTGCTCTGGAGGTACGCCATTTACTTTTTTGTGTGTGAAGGTAAACTCAAAGTTATCTCACACACACACACACACACACACACACACACACACACACACACACACACACACACACACACACACACACACACACACACACACACACACACACACACACACACACACACACACACACACACACACACACACACACACACACACACACACACACACACACACACACACACACACACACACACACACACACACACACACACACACACACACACACACACACACACACACACACACACACACACACACACACACACACACACACACACACACACACACACACACACACACACACACACACACACACACACACACACACACACACACACACACACACACACACACACACACACACACACACACACACACACACACACACACACACACACACACACACACACACACACACACACACACACACACACACACACACACACACACACACACACACACACACACACACACACACACACACACACACACACACACACACACACACACACACACACACACACACACACACACACACACACACACACACACACACACACACACACACACACACACACACACACACACACACACACACACACACACACACACACACACACACACACACACACACACACACACACACACACACACACACACACACACACACACACACACACACACACACACACACACACACACACACACACACACACACACACACACACACACACACACACACACACACACACACACACACACACACACACACACACACACACACACACACACACACACACACACACACACACACACACACACACACACACACACACACACACACACACACACACACAGATAATTACATCACACAAATATTTTCAACCCAATTTCACACAAACATGCCATCATCAACAGTCTCACACACAGATTAGTAAATCTACCCCTCAGCCAGCAGGAATATCAAAAGGAATACCATCAAATCTTAAAAACTGGAATTAAAAATGGATATGGAAAAAACCTTGTAGATAAAAAACTAAAATCATTCAAACTTCAAAAGAGATTAAAACAGATCACAGCTCTCACACCAATAAAACAAGAAATTAGATTTGCTAAATTTACTTACCACTCCTGGGCCACAAAAGTTCCAAAAAATATTCAAGAAAGACAATATAACTTCGGCACCTAAAAACAATTACAACATTAAAAACCTACTTATCAGTAATAATACTGATAAGATAAAACCGGAAGAAAAGTCAGGCATTTACAGGATTAAGTGTAAAGACTGAAAAAATTTACATAGGGAGGACAAAATGAAACATAGGCACTAGAAAGAAAGAACATTTTAGGCACTAAAGATACAAAAATATTGATAACTCCGCAATAGCAGCTCATTTCTGGTGTGAAAATCATGAAATTGAAGATAACACTGAATTACTAAAATACGCACAAAAACATAGTGAACTCGTCATATGGGAGAGAATATACATAGAAGAAAAAAAAAAAAAAAAAACAATGAACTTCGAAATCCCGCCAGAAGAGAATCCCAAATTTAAGTTCATCACTAAATCAACAGATGGCAGCAGCAACTCCAAAATTGCCCTAACTACTGGATCAAGCTTTAATTACATAAGAGCCGACGATGCAAACGATGGTTTGCGAAGCATGTCCACAAAATAGGTACGTAAGTGAAGCCGATGTGTAATAAATACGACTCATCTATAAATTAACAAAAAAAACAAAGATGTTTTAAATAATCTATGTAATATTATTTACAGTAATGGGGCATTATGCAATGCAGCTAAAATTGATTTAAATATTTTTTATTAGTGAACCCCAAAAAGTATTTTTGGTAAAACATCTATATTGAATTTTGGGTTGTATGTAACACCTTCTGTATCTCCATATACGTGTTAGAGAAAGTACAAACTTGACGATTAATTTAGTCTATAGTATTGTTCTTATATCTACAGTAAAATACTGTAATGTTTAAAAAGACATCTCAGTTAAAAGAAGTAGAGAGTAAAGGTTGAAAATAAAGCAAGTTTTGAATACTATTTAATTCAAAATGAAGTTTAAGTGGATGTTGTAAGCTGTAAAGGCTTTTGCCAACTACTGTGTGTATATGCAGTATTTGTTTGGACCAATATATTTTAGAGAGAGCAATGCGATCAGAAACATAGTAGGGGTAGTATTTTAGAGTTGTAAGGTTGCTTATGGTTTTCTTTGAATCCTAACGGATGAGAATGCAAAGCTTCAACTAGATAGGCCAGAGAAGTTGATTTGTATTTTAGATGTTGAATATAAGTCAATTTCTGGAATCTAATATACATGCCTTCGTCCAAACCACGCAAAAGTATTACTTGATCAAATTTTAGTAAAAGATGAGATAAATGAAAATTATATACAACCCCCCTTAAGATGAAAATTTTAAAACATTTTATCCCTTCACAACGCCGTTATGCTTTGTCTTTAAAATCTGGCAAATATGCAATAAAGTGCAGAAATAGTTTCTGTTATGCGTTTTCAACAAAATAGCATTGAAATTTGGTGACATGCATACGTGAAGTGTTTAACGCCCGCTTTCACTACATACGGCACCGCAGGCGATGACACTGATGATACATGAGATGATAATGGAGCACCGGTGGAATGAGATGGCGGGGTAAACCGGAGATCCCGGAGAAAACCCGCCCCAGCGCCGTGTTGTCCACCACAAATCTCACGTCGCGGTCGCCTGTGATCGATCCCGGGCCGCCTTGGTGCGGCCTTGACATGAATATGAAGAGGAAAACCCTTGTTCTCAATTTTCAAAACTTTGAAGTATTTTATAGCCTGTGACCATCTGATAAAATAGGGGCTTTCATGGTGAGGGAACTTGGTTTAGTGACTCTTGAGAAACTGTGGCTCCACACACAAAAACAGATGGTTTTCCTTTTTGCTTTTATTTTTTTTTTTTGTATTAGAGAATCATCTTTGTGTCTGCTTGTCTTTCTTTGCGTTATGAATTGTCAACATTGTGAGCGATATAAGAACATGGGCACTGCCATTACTCGTAAAATTTTAGTTTGGTTTGTGTTGTGGCAGTCGTGCTATATCTTTTTATGGTATCACAAGTGTTTTTAAATTTATTAATATTATTTTTTATATATTCATTTCTAAAATATGAGACATTGCAGCCTAGATAGTTAAAATTGTTAAATACTTGTGTGCCAAACCAATGCATTTACACAGTGGCTGTCCTGTTGCCAACTGATGCACCAGAAGACGGAACATAAACTAGGGAATGAGGATAGTGTTGCCAGAATTACCTTGATGCAGGCCCAGAGACTAACAAGCGGGCTATGGAAAGGAATTTGTATAGTTGGGGACAAATTGTTAAGCAGAATTTTGTGTATTATTAAAGTGAACATTTTTGCTCAGATAATAAAAATTTACTACTAGTTATTATTAATACTGCCGGCCGTCATAGCCGTGGTCGCTAGTGTGTATATCTCTAGCAGCCGCCACATAAAGAGTCACGGGTTCGGATATCTGATATTATGTATCTGTGGAAAATTGCAGAAAACAGTAAAACAAATGGAAAAAATAAGCAAAAAGAAAAATATAATATTAATGCTGTAATTAGCACTAAACGAACCTATCCCATGCCAGATAAAAATAATGGCAAAATATTGCAGTTATAAAAGCATACCTTATCATCATCATCATCATCATCATCATCATCATCATCATCATCATCATCATCATCATCATCATCATCATCATCATCATCATCATCATCATCATCATCATCACCATCACCATCACCATCACCATCACCATCACCATCACCATCACCATCACCATCACCATCACCATCACCATCACCATCACCATCACCATCACCATCACCATCACCATCATCATCATCATCATCATCATCATCATCATCATCATCATCATCATCATCATCATCATCATCATCATCATCATCATCATCATCATCATCATCATCATCATCATCATCATCATCATCATCATCATCATCATCATCATCATCATCATCATCATCATCATCATCATCATCATCATCATCATCATCATCATCATCATCATCATCATCATCATCATCATCATCATCACCGCCGTCGTCGTCGTAATCGTCGTCGTCATCATCATCATCGCCGTCGTCGTCATCGTCATCTTCATCATCATCACTATTATTATCACTATTATTACTATTACTATTAGTATTAGTATTACTATTGGTATTAGTATTACTATTCTTACTAATAGTATTACTATTCTTACTATTCTTACTATTATTATCATTATTTTTCTTTTTAGTTTTTAAGATCAGGCTGTATTCAGGAGAGTCTTGCATTCACATCAAAGCCCAAGAGTTTTAATTTTAGAAAACATTGTTTCAAATAAGCACTATCATAATCAGTGTGATGATTTACCCACTCCAATCTGGCCAGTTTCCTTACACTTTACTATGTCGCTAGTTTGGTTACGCAATGTTAGTAGCTTCAGCAAATACATGTTTTCGCCATTGTCAATGCTACAGCAACCTAGGACGTGCCCGCCATTCTCCTAGCAAACCACTGCCACTAATTTGCAGTTTTACCATAATATTCAAAACAAGGAACACAAACATATTCTGCAATTACTCATCTGGCACAGAGAACCAACATTTAGAAATAAAAAGTGAGATCCTGTGTTAAAGCATTGGCAACATGAATGCAGTCGCTGTGTGAGCAATAATCTTAGTGAGAACTGAACTATAAAGAAAAATCACACTTCCAGAAACATATGTTGCCCACCACACACTCATTGTGAAAGCTGGTGCTACTGTTATGCTCATGGAAAACATAAACTTGGGACCAGAAAGATAATTTCACATGGCCATGTGTGCTTAATGTAAACTTCTGTAACATTGCAAGTTATTATGAGAACTGGAAAGGTCTATATTGCTTGTGTTGATGTTCAGCGTCATCAACTTTTCACGGTTTAAGCCATCAAGGCTCGTTCCAGACTCAAATTTTAAATTAAAAGTGTTGTATCCATCTTTTTCTTGGTCTACCAATATTTCTTGAAACCAATGGTTTGTAATCGAAAACTCATTTTGGAATGTAGCTATCATTCTTTCTGTTGACATGTCCCCTCCAGTATTTCTATATTCTTTTATTCTTTCTGTTAGCTTAAAAATATTCAATTCATTTCAAATGTCCTCACCTCTTTGCTTATCTAAAATATTATACCCTGCTACATTTCTTAAAAGTTTCATTTCCACTGTTTCTGTCTTTTGTTCTTTTTCAAATTCACTACCATATGATAGTACAGGAACTGCTATTTCCTTATAAAACTTTAATTTGGTCTCTCTTCTCATACTTTTTAAGGTTCTCTTTATGGTGCCACATATACCATTAATTCTGTTATTTTATTTAAAATGTCAGTATTTTTAAAACAAGAGACATTGCAACCAAGATAATTAAATCAGTTGACTTTTTCAGCGGGTTTTGCTGCTAATAATTTTTGGCTCTTATGAGAATGGATCCCTTGAAGGCTAAAACTTCAGTTCTGTTTATATATATTCTTCAACTATATTTACAGGGTTATTTAATATATGTAATGCTGTTTGTAGACCACTTTTTGAGCCAGATATGAGAACTTGATCGTCTGCAAATAATAAAGTATCTAAATATATATTCCTAATTATAAAATGCAAATCTAATTTTATCTGCCTATCAGATACGGCATCGGCAATATAAATATTATAAAGTTACGATGAAAGTGGACACCCTTGTCTTACTCCTTTGTTTATTGTTGCTATTAAATCTGTCTTCATTCTGGTTTCTCTCATGATCTTACTTTCTACACATAATCTTCTTATCGCTGTAATGAAATAATGGGGTACATCTTTCTGTTTCATAATACTCCATAATTTATATGGTTGGGTGCTTGCTAATGCTCATGGAGTTGGAGAATTTCCATTTTCCTTCTGGCCTCCCATTAACGTGTGATTAGTTGTGCTGTCAGTTCTCCATCTGTTTTTGTCAGGGCTCTACACCAGAGCAGATGATCTCCATCCATCAATGAGTTCAGGTCCCTACACAGTGTGCAGGTCGGGGATTCAAACATATTAATCCTGTATGGATGAGCAGCCAAACAGTCGTGGCCAGTAATCAGTCAGAAGATGGCAACAGTGCTGCTTCTTGGGTGGACTGGGATGGGATTTTTACTTCCTTGTAGAATTTTCCATTGCTTGTTGGTACTTTTTCTTTGCATTCTTCTTTCCAGAATAAGTTGATTCTATTGTTTATATGTAGCTTTGATGTGTGGAATGAGGATTTTTGTTGGCAGCTTTGTTCTATTTGTGTCACTTTTTTTGCAAATTAATCTGCTATTTCATTGGCTATAATTCCAGAGTGGGATGGAATCCACTGTAAGTGTACTTCTTTTTTTAGACATTGTAGTATCCGTAATGAACTGTACACTTCAAGTATTCTATTGGTGTTAGGGTACAGCGAGGATAGGCCTTTACTGATTTAGAATCGCTTAAGATCACTGTTTTAGAGAAAGAGTTCACATGGTTGAAGAGTTGTTTCAGCGAGGTGTTGATTGTTTCTAATTCTGCATCATAGTGGGTTGCTAGTGTGCCCAAGCAGATTTAAAATTGAATATTTTACTATGTATTCCTGCTCCAGCATTACTTTCTTTGTCAAATAGGGAGCCATCTGTGTATATGTGTATCCATGAGCCTTGTGGATAATAAGTTTCAATTGCTTCTAGAGCTAGCATTTTAAGTGTTTATGCACTTACATCCCTTTTTGACTCTATATTTTGCAGAAGGTTTACTCTGCTATTTATTTTAGGTTGTGATATAGGGCAGATTGGAAGTTGGAGATGTTCAATTTTGTTTGTGTCTTCAAGGTTGTATTTTCTCTGTAGGTTATAGGCTTTCTGCATAAACCTTTTTGTGTTCTTAAGGTCCTTTCTCTGCTTTTGTAGTTCTTCCAGTGGGTATTAAAGGGGAGCCTTTGTAGTTTCTCAATTAGGAGGAGATTCTGTTTTTCCATTTCATGTTTAATTGGCAAGTTATTTGCAGCAATTTGCAATGCAGTTATTGGTGTCGATTTGACTGCTCCCATTATTAGTCTGAGTGCTTGGTTCTGAAATGTTTCAAGTTGTGCTAGTTTGCTTTGACTTGCTGTAAGTATCACCTCGCTTCCACAGAGGAGTGCTGGTTTGATGTAACTTTTATAGGTGGAGTTGAGTGTATTGACGGAGGACCCCAATTTCCTGCCAGCTAGTCTTTTGAGTGTTGTTAATCTCTGAGTAGTCTTATCTATGGTTTCATTAATGTGGGTTTTCCAAGATAATTTAGAATCGAGTGTTATGTCCAGATATATATAATTTTCTGTTTCTGTTAATTGCTCACCATTTAGTGTTATTTGGAAAGCGGTTTTGTGTGGCAAAGCGTGAACACTTGCTATTTTGTTTTGGATAAGTTCAGTTATTTCGTTAGCTATTTAAATCAAACACCTTCTCAAAATCTATAAAATTTTGTAAGTCTACATATTGAACTTCCTATGTTTTTCAATTATCTGATTTATAATAAATAAATATTTAGAACGAGATCTTCCATTTCTGAATACATTTTGCACTTCCATAGTTATATTTTCCATTATTATATTTAAACGACAGTTCAGAATAAATGCATAAATTTTATAGCATGTATTTAAAATGCTTATGCCTCTCTAATTTTTACATTCATGACTATCACCTTTCTTATAAATTGGATATAATTTGCTATTGTCCATTTTTCTGGAATATGACCGAACTTCCAACACACTAAGTCTAATAGTCTGTATTTCAATGGAGTGGAGGCGTAATTAATTAATTATTATTAATGTTATCCACTCCAACAGTTTTCTTACTTTAGAGGTTATTAATTGTATTCATGTCAAAAATAAAATTAATTCTACTGAGAACATGGCTTTCTCTGACGAGGTATAGTTCCCACCACAGCTAGCATCTGCTGTGACTATAAACATACACTTGGCTAAACATTCAAGAAACTTACCATCTCTCTTCCTAAGCCAGAATTTACTCACAGACAACTGCATGTACCATACAATCCTGTAAGGAGTCCAGAAGATATCAATACAAAAACATTGAGTACTGTATTAAGACTTCGTTTTGTGGAGTTTATGTAATTACAACTGGTCCAGATTGTTTTATGATTGAACCTCATAAAACAGTTTGCTCCCGTATATATCAATCAGATATTGTACAACAGACCTGGGGAAGTGTACTCACCAAGTGTCAGCTTCATACGTGGCGAAGGGTAATGGATTTTTAGTGGACATAAAAATCATTAGCATCGCATAAAGGTGGGTTGCCGAGTGGTAGATTTTTGTCACATAAAATAAACTCAAGCCTAATAAAGAGGCCTCTGAGCAAAATCAAATATATTTCACACCCAATAAGGAACTTTACGCTGAGAACCACTGTTCTTAAGGTGCGTCCCATAAGTAAAAACTCAATTTCAATTTATTTCCTTCATTACTATTAAAGTGGAGAAGCTATGAGAAAACCGGTTCACTGCAGTTAAGGGGGCGAGGAAGAACTTTGTTCACTACTTTGGAGCAATGTTTCCCAGGTCTGTTTTACAATGTGTGGAACTGATCTGGTAATGACATTTGAAAATAATGTACATACTTGGTAGAAATGTATTGAACCGTTTTTACTTCTTGTAGTTTTTCTGTTTTACATGATGACAGGTACAGTGTGTATAATTTGGAATTGGAACTATGTACTATTTTAATGATTGCAATTAATTCAGTTCATGACTAGTGATATGGGCTTTGGTTTCGAACGTGAGAGTTTCGTTACACTATCAATCCTCGCCTTCGGTAGTTATATTACGACGCCGTCTTCTTGAACAACTCCTACTCCTTCTTCTCCGTCTTGAACAACTTCTTCTTCTCCTCCTTCTCGAACAACTTCTTCTCCTCTTTCTTGAGCAGCTCCTTCTCCTCCGTCTTGAACAACTTCGTCTTCTCCGTCTTGAACAACTTCGTCTTCTCCGTCTTGAACAACTTCTCCTCCTCCTCCTCCTCCTCCTCCTCCTTGAGCAGCTTCTGCGTCTTATTCTTCTTCGCCGACAAGCAGCACTGACAGTGTTCAAGGGACCCTCTTCTTTGAAAAATTTGATGAGTTTCACTCGGTCTGCATCAGTTAACTTTATCAACATATCTTCATCGTTTTTCGTGGTAACAACTTGCGGAAAATGTACTTGGACGTCTAACGAGGGCTTCTCTTCCTTGCTGTGTGTACCTTCTCCTTTTCCCCGTGACGGATACCTGGCGTTTTTCATGGTAAAAATTTGCGCTAATTTTACTTTGGCATTTACCGAAGTGTTCTCTTCATTGCTGTGTGTACTTTTTCCTTTTCCGCGAGGGAAGTTTACGCCATATTTTGGTTCTCCCATTTCGTTATTTGAATATTATAATACTTTAATTTAGAAGTCTTGTTTCTTGTCGAACAGAAAATTTTGATATTGATTTCTGGTTGTTATGGAGGTTGATCGTCATTTAACGTGCACATAAATTAAACAAAAGCGAGGGAAAACAAATTGGGTGGAAACTTATGAAAAATAAATTATGATGTGTTGCTTCCAAATGTTCTTTACTTTAGTTCAAGATGTTCTTACGGAAATATATCCCTCTATCTACCTACGTTGATGACATACATGTTTGTAGAAATAGTTCTTATACGTAATTTTCTTGTAAGTGCTCGGAAATTACAGAATAAAATTGGCTTTAAGCAATGCATAAATTTTTTGAAAACTGATCGCTGAGTGACTTCTGTGACATTCTGTGATCCTTGTAATGCCAAGACATTAAGACTTCCATATTGATGTTTGAAGGAAATAAAAAATATAAGTAACGGAAGATAAAACAAATAGAAAATAAAATTATTCGCTAGTTTCTACAAGTTAATTTGGTTTAAGAAAAGTTTTAGTGAAATAAACTAGAGGCAGAATAAAACCTTTTGGACAAGAGCAACACACCCTTGAAACTTAGCACATAATATTTCAAGTAACATGTGTTTAATCAATTACCAGTTGGAAAATAGACCTCTCTGTACTTGGAAGATGATAATTTTTAGGTTATATTTTCAAGTCTGGCGGACGTAAATTGTGCTACGTTGGCACTATAGATCACGCTGCGTGTTATTGGAAGAATATAGCAAAAACTCAGAAATAAAGTGTTAAATACTGCGTAATTTGAAAGCAGCTGTGTTACGGATTTGTTGAAATGAATGGCAAATGAAATGAAAATGGGCTGAAGCGAAAACACGAGGGACAACGATAAACAAGGTTATATGTTTACAGTCAATTGCCTTGTTTTGGTGTAACCACCAGACAAAGAATTATTGCATAGTACCAATGTGCATGAACTTTTGGACATTATATATGTATTCTTTAGGTACAGTACGTAATATTAACTACAATTTTTAGGTCCATAAGAAATTAGGAAACATAATGCAGCACCCGATATAAGCAGAAAATAGAGCAGTACAAAACATAAAGTTCTAGTACACTTTCGGCCCTACGTTGGGGTGTTTTATTGGCATTTCATTGGTTTTATTCCAAACGATATTCGTGTAAAACCCAGGTGAATTGGGAGCATTCGTTCCTGAGGAAGCAGTGAACTCCTATTACCCAAGGCGTATCATAATGGTATCGTAATGACTATAATCTTCACAAAAGTTAAAGGGATATGTAGATGGACCGTATTACAGACTCCAGCGAATCCTAAGCTTGCTGCTCCTATCTCCCGCGCCTGAACTGAGATTATTGTATTAATTAATTACGCTCGGATAAATGTTTGAGAAATGACAGCTACCAATCTGATAATAAGAAAAAATTTTACTTTCTGATTATAACCGTACACAAAATCTTGTCTCTACGATAGTTAGAACACTAACGATGCACGTTTTAGCTTCACATGTTATGGTTAAATGTTACTGATAAATATTTGAAATCTACAGATACCAATCTTACAACAAGAAGGAATTTGACTCTCTGATCATAAAAGTACAAAAGTCCGGTCTCTACGATACTTAGAACACGAGCGATGCACGTTTTAGCTTCACATGTTATGGATAAATGTTACTGATAAATATTAAAATTTACAGATACCAATATTACAACAAGTAAGACTTTTACTTCCTGATCATGGACGTACAAAAATCTTGTCTCTGTGATACTTAATGCATGAGCGATGCACGTTTTATGTTCTCATGTTATGGTTTAATGTTACTGATAAACATTCGAAAATTACAGATACCAATATTATAGCAAGAAAGAGTTTTACTTTCTGATCATGAACTTACAAAAATCTTTTTTCTGCGTTACTTCTACTGCGAGCGATGCATGTTTTATCTTCACAATGTTATGTTTACCATTACATGGTACATAAACATAAAGATATCGAGATTTAACTGTATTGGAACACCACAGTGAAGCGAAATAATAATTCATTTATCGATGAGTCGTATTTATTACACATCGGCTTCACTTACGTACCTATTTTGAAGACATGACTGTCAAACCATCGTTTGCATCGTCGGCTCTTACGCGAATGAATATTTGGCAATGACTGAAATATGTATACATCAAAATTATTTTGTTTTCGATGGAAAGTATTATAAACAAATTTCAGGACTAGCTATGGGAAGCCCGCCATCAGCACTTTTGGTCAATTTATACATGTGCTTTTTCGAAACGCATATTACTATAGCCTTCCCTCGTATTTTTAAAACATGGTACGGATACGTGGACGACATCTTTGCAATAGTACCTTACAAACAAATAGATGATGCTTTGAAACTACTCAACCTTCAAGAACCCAGCATACACTTCACAGTAGAAACACTTGAGGACTGTACTCTACCTTTATTGGACCTTAAAATAACAAAAAGCAATGAAAAACTAGAATTTGATATTCATAGAAAAGCAACACACACACACACACACAAACACACACACACACTCACATTCTCACACACTCACACACCCACACACTCACACACTCACACACTCACACACTCACACTCTCACACTCTCACACTCTCACACTCTCACACTCTCACACACTCACACTCACACACTCACACACTCACACTCTCAGACTCTCAGACTCTCACACTCTCACTCTCACACACTCACACACTCACACTCTCACGCTCTCACACTCTCACACACTCACACACTCACACTCTCACACTCCTACACACTCACACACTCACACACACACACTCACACTCACACACCCACACACTCACACACTCACACACACTCACACACACTCACACACACTCACACACACTGACACACTCACACACACTCACACACACTCACACATACTCACACTCACACACACTCACACACTCTCACACGCACTCTCACACGCACTCTCACACGCAATCTCACACGCACTCTCACACGCACACTCTCACGCACACTCTCACGCACACTCTCACGCATACTCTCACGCACACTCACTCGCACACCCTCACACACACTCTCACACACACTCCCACACACTCTCCCACACACTCTCACACACACTCTCACTCAATCTCCCACACGCACTCTCTCACACACTCTCACACACTCTCTCACACACACTCTCACATACTCTCACACACTCTCACCCACACACTCTCACATACACTCCTACACACACTCTCACACACACTCACTCACACACTCTCACTCACACACTCACACACACACTCACACACGTTCTCACACACTCCCACACTCGCACACCCTCACACACACTCTCACACACACTCCCACACACTCCCACACACTCTCACACACACTCTCACTCAATCTCCCACACACACTCTCTCACACACTCTCACACACTCTCTCACACACACTCTCACATACTCTCACACACTCTCACCCAAACACTCTCACATACACTCTCACACACACACTCTCACACACACTCTCACTTACACATTCTCACACACTCTCACTGACACACTCTCACTCACACAATCACACACACACTCTCACACACGTTCTCACACACTCTCACGCTCTCACACACTCACACACTCACACACTCTCTCACACACTCACACACACTCACACACACTCACACACACTCTCACACACTCTCACACACTCTCACACAAACTCTCACACACTCTCACGCACACATCTCACACACTCTCACACACTCACACACTCTCACACTCACACACACTCTCACACACTCTCACACACTCTCATACACTCTCACACACTCTCACACACACTCTCTCACACACTCTCTCACACCTTCTCTCACACACTTTCTCACACCTTCTCTCACACACTCTCTCACACTCTCTCACACACTCTCTCACACACACTCTCACACACGCTCTCACACACACTCTCACACACACTCTCACACACACTCCCGCACACACACTCCCACACACACTCCCACACACACTCTCACACACACTCTCATACACATTCTCACACACACTCTCACACACCCTCTCACACACTCTCACATACACTCCCACACACACTCTCACACACACTCTGACACACACTCTCACACACTCTCACACACGCCCCTCAAAATCCAACCTCTGCAGTCCTCGTCCCGAGGGGTGGGCAACAGGAAGTAGGGGACTGACTGATGGGGTGATGTACGGTGGGGACTTGATGTACCCCACGACCGCTACGGCAGCCGAGAAGGCCCATCAGTAACCCCGAAAACTGGCAGAAGAGGCTCTGGTATTTTTCCCCAGGGACCTACTACGGTAGGTACGGCATTGGCGATCCCGGGGTCCCTAGCCATTCACCCCCAATTCATCCCCTTCATCTCCATCAACTGTGCCACGTGTAGCTACTGCTTGTCAGTAAGAATTACATTCTTCCTCTTCTAGTTCTTTATTATTCTTATTAGCACGTAAGTTCTTAGGTTTATAACTCCTGTCTCACCAGCAGGGATCTCTCCTATCTCCGTGGTTCTGTCCCACGGTTTTCAGCGCGGCTTCCGACATGTGTGCTCTCCGGAGGTCTCAAAAGTGAAGGTTGAGCGGACCCTTCGCACTGCCCCTATGTGTAGCCTTAGGTGCGGAGCCCGTCCACACCGTCAAGTACACCCACGTAGCTCCTTGAGGGCCCGGTCTGTGTTAATCTCCCGACGGCCGCGTTGCCGTTGGGTTGGTATCACATACCGGACGTGTTACCGCTGACGGAACCCCGGTGTAATCAACCACAAGTCCCCTGAATCCGCGTGTGCCCTTTATGCGCAGCGCGGCCTAAAGTGGGGAGCCACAGGCGGTTATTCCTGTGGTAGGGGCATAAAGCCGGGGTGTGCGTGGTGAACGGTTTACCCATACGGACAAGCAGTGGAGATTGAAGGGTAGCTTTTCTGAAGTACAAATGGGATCGGTCATGGGTGGGGTCCCCATGACGGCACAGACCGTGAAGATTCGGTGTCTTTCTTTCTTTAACCCCCGGATGGCAGGCTGACGCCGACGGTTCCGGATGGGGGTCTATATCATCATGTCTTCGCGCAAAACCTCCTTCATTGACCCATATTTATTGATGACCTTGGCATGTGATGGCAAAACGTTTAAGGATATAAGCCCATTTTATATAAAGCGAGAGCTCGATAAGATCAGTGGCCCTGTAAAAAACGCTACGCGTCTGCGCGACGGCAACTTACTATTAGAGACGACAACTGCAGAGCAATCTAAGAAACTTCAAAAAGCGTCTTTGTTGGGCTCCTACCCGATCCGGGTAGCCCCACACAAAACCCTTAACACCTGCAGAGGAGTAGTCACCACCTCCAGCTTGGATGGTCTCGCGAATGAGGAAATAGTAAGTTGCCTCTCCGATCAACTCGTTTGTCAGGCCTACCGGCTAACTAGAAATCAAGATGGCAAGGAGTACCCGCTACGTACGGTTTTTCTTACTTTCGCCGGGACTAAGCTACCTGAGTACATCTATTGCGACTATGAACGTGCTAGCGTCCGCCAGTATGTCCCGAACCCCATGCGCTGTTTCCAATGTCAGCGGTTCGGACATACTAAGGTCACATGTACCAATCCTGCTCTTTGTGAGCAATGTGGCCTACCGAAGCACGACGACCCTAACTGCAGTCGAACACCTTGTTGCGTGAACTGTGGCGGTAGTCATCCCTCCAGCTCGCGACAGTGCCCTAAATTCATGGACGAAAAAAGTATTCAGGAGCTACGTGTAAAGGAACGCCTGACTTTTCGAGAGGCACGACGGCGCTTCGAACAACTGAAGCCTGCTACCACTACTACTGGATATGCAGTAGCAGCTCGCCGTACTCCTAACACCACTGTTGCTGTTCAACACGTCCCTGTCGCCCACGCATCCACGCAGACTGACTTTCTAGCCGTTAAACCTACGTCTCAGACTGTTTGTATATCCACCAGCACTACCTCCGTTTCAACCGTACAGACTCCACACACCAAGCCATCAGCGGGTAACAACATTCCCGTAGTAATTGTGAAAAACCGATCCCGACCACAGCATAGATCACGAAGTCGCTCGCCCTCCATTAGATCGCGGTCTCGTTCTACGAGCCGTAGGAGTTCTGACTCCCGAACATCAGCGGAGTCACAGGACGCTAACGATTTTCGAATCGTAGGGCCCAAGTCAGCCAAGGTCAAGAAAAAGGTTAAAACGGCCCGCTAAAAACTCTTTATGGAAATAATCCAGTGGAATGTCAATGGTTTTCGAGCTCGTGCTCAAGACCTACAACATTTAGTTTCTCAACGGTCACCATCATTTATTTGTCTCCAGGAAACCCACTTACATCCCAATCACTCGTTACACCTTGACTCTTTCTCTGCATTTAGAAGCGACTCTCTTGCAGGTATGCGTGCAAGCGGTGGCGTTGCTACCTTAGTGGCGCCTAACATCTCAGCCGCCAACGTTCCTCTCACCACACCATTGCAAGCTGTGGCCGTTCGGATACAGCTGGAGAGCATCAGTTTTACCATATGCAACATGTACCTGCCGCCGCTCAGTATAGTTCCAGAGCGTGATCTTCAAGCTCTATTGGCTCAGCTCCCCTCACCACTACTCCTTGTGGGAGATTTGAATGCCAAGCACACGCTCTGGGGATCATACACAGATGACGCCCGTGGATGCCTCCTCATAGACGTCTTCGATAAGTCTGACCTGCTTCCGCTAAATACTGGCGACCCGACATTCCTATCATCCGCTTATGGTACACATTCCGTACTAGACCTTTCTTTCTGCAGTCCGTCATTAGTACCACTACTTGAGTGGTCAATACTTCCCGACCTCTTTGGCAGTGATCATTATCCCATTAACATTCATTTTTCTGGCCGCCAATGTGTACCTTCTCGACATCCTCGCTGGATTATTTCCAAAGCTAACTGGGGAAAATTCCAATCCCTCATACACCTCATCGACGATGGTTTCGACACCATCGACGAAATGGTCGAATATTTTACTTGCTCGATCCTGCTCGCAGCAGAATCCAGCATTCCTCGAGGTTCACCTACACCACGTCGTATCCCTGTACCGTGGTGGTCCGAGGAATGCAGTTTGGCTGTCAAAGCACGCAAACGTGCTTTGCGCGTTTTTCAGCGGCACCCGACGGAAGGGAACTTCGTCGCCTTCAAACGTTCTCGCGCTAGGGCACGCTTTATACTGCGCAACGCAAAGCGTAAATCCTGGGAAGCCTATATGTCTTCGCTTTCCCGGCGCAGCTCTACCCAACAAGTATGGTCAGCTGTTCGGCGGATGTATGGCAAGTATCGCCGAACGGTAATTCCCGGCCTTGCCATCAACGGTTCCATGTGCACCACCGAGCAGGACATGGCTGAAGCCCTAGCTACCATATTTGCTGCTACTAGCCAAACTGCCCGCTATGACGCTCTCTTCTTGCCCATTAAGGAAAAGGCGGAGCGGGTACCACTTAATTTTAATAGTGACTGCACCGAGCCGTACAATCAACCTTTTACCGCAGCCGAGCTCGCCCATTCTGTGGCGTTAGCAAAGGATTCTTCTCCAGGTCCCGATGACGTACACCGACAGATGCTGCTACATCTTCCATCTGAGGCGCTATGTTTTCTTTTAAACATCTATAACCGCATTTGGCATGAGCGGGTTTTCCCTTCCTCCTGGCGAGAGGGTATCGTCATCCCCATCCCTCGACCCGGAAAGGACCGCACGCTACCATCTAGCTACCGCCCCATTTGCCTAACGAGTGTCATCTGTAAGACGTTGGAGCGAATGATAAACGCTCGGTTAAATTGGTGGCTAGAAAAGCATAAACATCTGTCCAACTTGCAATGCGGTTTTCGTCGCCATCGCTCAAGTGTCGATAATCTAACACGCCTTGAGGGGTATATTTCCGATGCGTTTCTACTGAAACAGCACGCCGTGGGCGTGTTCCTCAACCTGGAGAAGGCTTATGACACCACCTGGCGGTACGGCATACTCCGTAACCTACATGGTTACGGTATGCGTGGTCATCTACCCGAATTCCTATGCAACTTTTTAAAACTTCGCCGTTTTCGGGTTCGCATAGGAAACACGATATCACGGGAGCGGATACAGGAGAACGGCGTACCTCAAGGGTCAATTTTGAGCGTCACCCTTTTTGCCGTAGCGATTAACGGAATCACTAGTGCCGTTCGAAGTGGAATTCCATCATCCCTCTATGTTGACGACTTCGCAGTCTATTATAGGTCTGCCAACATAGATCACATTGAGCGCCAACTGCAGCTGACCATTACCCAGCTAGCAGCTTGGGCGCTTCAAACCGGCTTCCGTTTTTCAGCTGCGAAGACGCAGTGTATCCACTTTCACCGCCTACGAGGTATTTACCCGCCTCCTGATCTTCATTTGAACGGCACACCCCTGCCATTTGTCTCACACCTGAAGTTCTTGGGCCTCTACTTGGACCGACAACTAAATTGGGAGCACCACATTCGGCACCTTCGAGCCTCTTGCGATGGTTCTCTTCGGGTGCTGAAGGTATTATCTGGAGCATCTTGGGGGGGCGATCGCACGGTAATGTTGAGGCTGTACCGTTCTCTGGTTCGGTCCAAGCTGGACTATGGCAGTTTTATTTATGGCGCAGCGACCGCCTCTAAACTTCGCCTTTTAGACACCGTGCATCATACTGGCATCCGCCTTGCCACAGGAGCTTTCCGCACCAGTCGAGTCGACTGCCTGTATGCAGACTCAGCCGAACCTCCACTCCATATTCGTCGCTCACTGTTGCTCTGCTCATACGTTTCGAAGTTGGCAAGTTATCACAATCATCCTTGTTTTAAACCAGTTCTGTGTCCAGATTTAGTCCACCGTTATATGCGCCCTGGTTCTCAGACACGCCCCGTGGGAATAAGGTTTCGGGATCTACTACATTCGCATGGCCTCCGAATGCCTCGCGTGGAGAGGTCGTCCATCTGCCCCTATCCTGCATGGCAGCTCAATCGTGCGCAGTTCGATCTCGCTCTTTCAAACAATTCTAGACTCGCTACTCCACATTCGGTGTTCCAACAACTTTTTGCCGAATTACTGGGCCGTTACCCTAACTATGTTCCGGTCTTTACAGACGGTTCTCAGTTAGGTAACGCTACGGGTTGCGCGTTCTTCGTTAACGGTAAGGCTCACAAATTTCAACTTCTGGACTCAACTTCGGTCTTTTCAGCAGAGTTATATGCCATCTACTATATGCTCCTTTTTATTTGCAAGTTAGCCCCTGGCTCTTTTATTGTTTGCACCGACTCTCTCAGTGCTCTTCAGGCCTTGAAACAGCACACTGCCGCTCACTCTCTAGTTTTAAAAATACAGGCCCAGATCTCGCAAATGCTCGGTCGAGGATACCATTTTGTTTTTACTTGGACCCCTGGGCATATGGGCATTTCCGGGAACGAGGAGGCGGACGCGGCTGCTAAGTCTGCTTGCCGTTTGCCCCGGAGTTTAACAACTACGGTGCCGTACCAGGATGTGCAACGTTTTTTCCGGCGCCAGCTTCTATCTGCTTGGCAGCAATCCTGGACAGCTTTAGAAGGCACACAACTCCGGGCAGTAAAGGAAAGCGTACAACCCTGGCTGACTTACTGCAGGGATAACCGGCGAGCCGAGGTGATACTCACCCGGCTGAGAATTGGGCACACACGAGCAACACATGGCCATCTGCTAAGAGGGGAAACGGCCCCTGTGTGTGCTCCATGTGCAGTACGCCTCACTGTGCGGCATGTACTGCTTGACTGCCCGCAGTACGCCCGCGTTCGCCAGTCTTTGGGCTTGGGGACTAACTTGCACGGTGTTTTAGGTAACGACCCAGGGGCCGTGGACAAGGCACTGCGGTTTGTTTATGAAATAGATTTTAATAAACAAGTCTGACTTGTGTTTTTATATTTATTGCTTTTAGAGATTTTAAATTATTAGTCTTTACATCGTTTTTCATGTCTTTTTAACATTTGTGTGTTTTTATGGTACTTTACCTTTTAACTAAATTTTATATAGTTATTAGGTTTTAGTGTTGACTTGGGGCCCAAATGACCTTGTTGTCGACGGGCCCTTAAACGCCACATACTCACTCACTCACTCTCACACACACTCTCTCACACACCCACACACACTCTCACACTCACACACACTCACACACACTCACACACACTCACACACTCTCACACACACTCACACACACTCACTTACACTCACACACTCTCAAACACACTCACACACTCTCACACACACTCTCAACGCACTCTCACACGCACTCTCACACGCACTCTCACACGCACTCTCACACGCAATCTCTCATGCGCACTCTCACACACACTCTCACACACACTCACGCACACTCTTACGCACACTCTCACGCACACTCCCACGCACACCTCCACGCACACTCTCACGCACACCTCCACGCACACTCTCACGCACACTCTCGCACACTCTCGCACACTCACGCACACGCACGCACGCTCTCGCAAACTCTCGCACACTCACGCACGCTCACGCACGCTCACGCACACTCACGCACACTCAGGCATACTCACACACACACGCACACTCAGGCACACTCACACACACTCACGCACACTCACGCACACTCACACATACTCAGATACACTCACACACACTCAAACACTCTCACACACACTCTCACACACTCTCACACACTCTCACACACTCTCACACACACTCTCACACACTCACACACTCTCACACACACATCTCACACACTCTCACACACTCACACTCACTCACACATACTCTCACACACTCTCACACACACACTCTCACACACTCTCACACACTCTCACTCACTCTCACACATTCTCACACACTCTCACACACTCTCACACACTCCCACACACTCTCACACACTCTCACACACTCTCACACACTCTCACACACACTCACTCTCACACACTCACTCTCACACACTCACTCTCACACACTCTCACACACTCACTCTCACACACTCACTCTCACACACTCTCACACACTCACTTCAAAGCAAATAATTTCAACCGAATTCCACAGAAACATGCCACGATCAATAGTCTCACACACAGATTAGTAAACCTACCCCTCAGTCAGCAAGATTATCAAAAAGAATACCACCAAATCTTAAAAACTGCAATTAAAATGGATATGGAAAAAACCTTGTAGATAAAAAAACTAAAATTATTCAAACTTCAAAAGAGATTAAAACAGATCACAGCTCTCACACCAATAACACAAGTAATTAGATTTGCTAAATTTACTTACCACTCCTGGGCCACAAAGGTTCCAAAAATATTCAAGAAATACAATATAAAATTGGCACCAAGGGCAATGGCAACATTAAAAACATACTTAACAGTAATAATACTGATAAGATAAAACCAGAGGAAAAGTCAGGCACTTACAAGGTTAAGTGTAAGGACTGTGAAAAGATTTACATAGGGAGGACACAAAGAAACATAGGCACTAGAAAGAAAGAACACTTCAGGCACTTATGATACAAAAATATTGATAAGTCCGCAATAGCAGCTCATTTCTGGTCTGAAAATCATGATATTGAAGATAGCACAGAGTTACTAAAATACATAGAAAAACATAGTGAACTGGTCATATGGGAGAGAATATACATAGAGAAAAAAAAACAAACAAATAATGAAATTGGAATTCCCGCCAGAAGAGAATGCCACATTTCAGTTCATCACCAAAACAACAGATGGCAGCAGAAACCCCAGAATCGCCCACACCATTGGATCAAGCTTTAGTCGAGTAAGAGCCGACGATGCAAACGATGGTTTGCGAAACATGTCCTCAAAATAGGTACGTAAGTGAAGCCGATGTGTAATAAATACGACTCATCTATAAATTAACATAAAAAACAAAGATGTTATGAACAATCTATGTAATATTACTTACAGAATGGGGCATGATGCAACGCAACTAAAATTGATTTAAATATTTTTTATTAGTGAACCTCAAAAAGTATTTTTGGTAAAACATCTATATTGAATTTTGGTGGTATGTAACACCTTCTGTATCTCTATATACGTGTTAGAGAAAGTACAATTTTGACGATTAATTTAGTCTATAGTATTGTACTTATATCTACAGTAAAATACTGTAACGTTTAAAAAGACACCTCAGTTAAAAGAAGTAGAGAGTAAAGGTTGAAAATAAAGCAAGTTTTGAATACTATTTAATTCAAAATGGAGTTTAAGTGGATGTTGTAAGCTGTAAATGTTTTTTCCAACTACTGTGTGTATATGAAATATTTGGACCAATATATTTTAAAGAATGCAATGCGATCAGAAACATAGTAGGGGTGGTATTTTAGAGTTGTAAGTTTGCTTATGGTTTTCTTTGGATCCTAACGGATAAGAATGCAAAGCTTCAACTAGATAGACCAGAGAAGTTGATTTGTACTTTAGATGTTGAATATAAGTCAGTTTCTGGAATCTAATATACATGACTTCGTCAAAATCACGGAAAAGTATTACTTGATGAAATTTTAGTAAAAGATGAGATAAATATAAATTATATACAACCCCCCTTAAGATAAAAATTTTAAAACTTTTTATCCCTTCACAACGCCGTTATGCTTTGTCTTTAAAATCTGCCAAATATACAATAAAGTGCAGAAATAGCTTCTGTTATGCGTTTTCAACAAAATAGCATTGAAATTTGGTGACATGAATACGTCAAGTGTTTAACGCCCGCTTTCGCTACATACGGCACCGCAGGCGATGACACTGATGATACATGAGATGATAATGGAGCACCGGTGGAATGAGAAGGCGGGGTAAACCGGAGATCCCGGAGAGAACCCGCCCCAGCGCCGTGTTGTCCACCACTTTCTCTCTTTGCAGTCGCCTGGGATCGATCCCGGGCCGCCTTGGTGCGGCCTTGACATGAATATGAAGAGGAAAACCCTTGTTCTCAATTTTCAAAACTTTGAAGTATTTTATAGCCTGTGACCATCTGAAAAAATAGGGAGTTTCATGGTGAGGGAATTTGGTTTAGTGACTCTTGAGAAACTGTGGCTCCACACACCAAAAAATGATGGTTTCCTTTTTTTGTATTAGAGAATCATCTTTGTTTCTGCATGTCTTTCTTTGCGTTATGAATTGTCAACATTGTGAGCCATATAGGAACATGGGCACTGCCATTTCTTGTACAATTTTAGTTTTGTTTGTTTTGTGGCAGTCGAGATACATCTTTTTATGGTAACACAAGTGTTTTTAAATTTATTAATGTTATTTTTTATATATTCATATTGCAGCCTAGATAGTTAAAATTGTTAAATGCTTGTGTGCTAAACCAATTCATTTACACAGTGGCTGTCCTGTTGCCAACTGATGCGCCAGAAGACGGAAGATAAACTAGGGGACGAGAATCGTGTTGCCAGAATGACCTTGATGCATGCCGAGAGACTATACAACGGGCTATGGAAAGGAATTTGTATAATTGGGGACAAATTGTTAAGTGAATTTTGTGTATTAGGACAGTGAAAATTTGTTCTCAGATAATAAAAAGTTACTACTAGTTATTATTAATACTGCCGGCCGTCATAGCCGTGGTCACTAGTGTGTATATCTCTAGCGGCCGCCACATGGAGTGTCACGGGTTCGGATGTTTGATATTAGTGTATCTGTGGAAAATTGCAGAAAGCAGTAAAACAAATGGAAAAAATAAGGAAAAAGAAAAATATATTAATGCTGTAATTAGCACTAACCGAACCTATCCCATGCCAAATAAAAATAATTGCAAAATATTGCAGTTATAAAAGCATACCTTATCATCATCATCATCATCATCATCATCATCATCATCATCATCATCATCATCATCATCATCATCATCATCATCATCATCATCATCATCATCATCATCATCATCATCATCATCATCATCATCATCATCATCATCATCATCATCATCATCATCATCATCATCATCATCATCATCATCATCATCATCATCATCATCATCATCATCATCATCGCCATCACCGCCATCGTCAACGTCATCCTCATCTTCATCATCATCACTATTATCATCACTATTATCATCACTATTATCATCACTATTATTAGTAATACTATTAGTATTACTATTGGTATTAGTATTACTATTGGTATTAGTATTACCATTGTTACTATTAGTATTACTATTCTTACTATTATTACTATTATTATCATTATTTGTTCTTTTTAATTTTTAAGATCAAGCTGTATTCAGTAGAGTCTTGCATTCACATCAAAGCCCTTGAGTTTTAATTTTAGAAAACATTGTTTCAAATAAGCTCTAACATAATCAGTGTCATGATTTACCCACTCTAATCTGGCCAGTTTCCTTACACAATACTATGTCGCTAGTATGGTTACGCAATGTTAGTAGCTTCAGCAAATACATGTTTTCGCTATTGAGAATGCTACAGCAACCTAGGACATGCCCGCCATTCTCCTAGCAAACCACCGCCACTAATTTGCAGTTTTACCATAATATTCAGAACAAAGAACACAAACGTATTCTGCAATTACTCATCTGGCACAGAGTACCAACATTTGGAAATAAAAAGTGAGATCCTGTGTTAGAGCATTGGCAACATGAAAGCATTCGCTCTGTGAGTAGTAATCTTAGTGAGAACTGAACTATAAAGAAAAATCACACTTCCAGAAATATATGTTGCCCACCAAACACCCATTGTGAATGTTGGTGCTACTGTTATGCTCATCGAAAACATAAACTTGGGACCAGAAAGATAATTGCACATGGTCATGGGTGCTTAATGTAAACTTCTGTAACATTGCAAGTTATTATGAGAACTGGAAATGGAAATATTGCTTATATTGATCTTCAGCATCCTCAACTTTTCAGGGTTTAAGCCATCAAGGCTCGTTCCAGTCTCAAATTTTAAATTAAAAGTGTTTTATCCATCTTTTTCTTGGTCTACCAATATTTCTTGAAACCAATGGTTTGTAATCTAAAACTAATTTTGGAATGTAGCTATCATTCTTTCTGTTGACTTGTCCTTTCCAGTATTTCTATATTCTTTTATTCTTTCTGTTATCTTAAAAATATTCAATTCATTTCCAATGTCCTCACTTCTTTGCTTATCTAAAAGATTATAACCTGCTACATTTCTTAAAAATGTCATTTCCACTGTTTCAATCTTTTTTTCTTTTCATTTTTTTTTGTTTAAGTCCAAAATTCACTACCATATAATAGTACAGGTACTTATATTTCCTTATAAAAGTTTAATTTGGTCTCTCTTCTCATACTTTTTAAGGCTCTCTTTATGGTGCCACATATACCAGTTAATTTGTGATTTTATTTAAAATGTCAGTATTTCTAAAACAAGAGACATTCCAACCAAGATAATTAAATCAGTTGACTTTGTCAGCGGGTTTTTCTGCTAATAATTTTTGGCTCTTATGAGAATGGATCCCTTGGAGGCTAAAACTTTTGTTCTGTTTATATATATTATTTAACTATATTGACAGGGTTATTTAATATATGTAATACTGTTTGTAGACCACTTTTTGAGCCAGATATGAGAACTTGATCGTCTGCAAATAATAAAGTATCTAAATATTTATTCCTAATTATAAAATGTAAATCTAATTTTGTCTGCCTATCAGATACGGCATCGGCAATATAAATATTATAAAGTTACGATGAAAGTGGACACCCTTGTCTTACTCCTTTGTTTATTGTTGCTATTAAATCTCTCTTCATTCTGGTTTCTATCATGATCTTATTTTCTACACATAAACTTCTTATCGCTGTATTGAAATGTTGGGGTACACCTTTCTGTTTCATAATACTCCATAATTTATATGGTTGGTTGCTTGCTAATGCTCATGGAGTTGGAGAATTTCCATTTCCCTTCTGGCATCTCAATACCGTGTGATTAGTTGTGCTGTCAGTTCTCCATCTGCTTTTGTCAGGGCCCTACACTGGAGCAGATGATCTCCATCCTTCAATGAGCTCGGGTCCCTACACAGTGTGCAGGTCGCGGATTCAAAAATATTAATCCTGTATAGATGCGCAGCCAAACAGTCGTGGCCAGTAATCTGTCAGAAGATGGCTACAGTGCTGCTTCTTGGGTGGACCGGGATGGGATTTTTACTTCCTTGTAGAATTTTCCATTGATTGTTGGTACTTTTTTCTTTGCATTCTTCTTTCCAGAATAAGTTGATGGTATTGTTTATATGTAGTTTTGATGTGTGGAATGAGGATTTTTGTTGGCAGCTTTGTTCTATTTGTGTTCCTTTTTTTGCCAAGGAATTGGCTATTTCATTGGCTTTAATTCCAGAGTGGGATGGAATCCACTGGAAGTGGACTTCTTTTTTTAGACATTGTGGTATCCGTAATGAACTGTACACTTCAAGTATTCTATTGTTGTTAGGGTACAGCGAGGATAGGCCTTTAGTGATTTAGAATCACTTAAAATCACTTCTTTAGAGAAAGAGTTCACATGGTTGAAGAGTTGTTTCAGTGAGGTGTTGATTGCTTCTAATTCTGCATCATAGTGGGTTTTTAGTGTACCCAAACAGATGTAAAAATTGAATATTTTACTATGTATTCCTGCTCCAGCATTACTTTATTTGTCAAATAGGGAGCCTTCTGTGTATACGTGTAGGCATAAGTCTTGTAGAAAATAAGTTTCAATTGCTTCTAGAGCTAGCATTTTAAGTGTTTCTGCACTTACATCCCTTTTTGACTCTATATTTTGCAGAAGGTTTACTCTGCTATTTATTTTAGGTTGTGATAGAGGGCAGATTGGAAGTGGGAGATGTTCAATTTTGTTTGTGTCTTCAAGGTTGTATTTTCTCTGTAGGTTATAAGCTTTCTGCACAAATCCTTTTTGTGTTTTTAAGGTCCTTTCTCTGCTTTTGTAGTTCTTCTAGTGAGAATTAAAGGGGAGCCTTTGAAGTTTCTCATTTAGGAGGAGATTCTTTTTTCCATTTCATATTTAATTGGCAAGTTATTTGTAGCAATTTGCAATGCAATTATTGGTGTCGATTTGACTGCTCCCATTATTAGTCTGAGTGCTTGGTTCTGTTATGTTTCAAGTTGTGCTAGTTTGCTTTGACTTGCTGTAAGTATCTCCTCGCTTCCATAGACGAGTGCTGGTTTGATGTAACTTTTATAGGTGGTGTTGACTGTATTGACGGAGGACCCCAAATTCCTGACAGCTAGTCTTTTGAGTGGTGTTAACCTCTGAGTGGTCTTATCTATCGTTTCATTAATGTGGGTTTTCCAAGATAATTTAGGATTGAGTGTTATGCCCAGATATATATATATATATATAATTTTCTGTTTCTGTTAGTTGCTCTATTTTGATAAGCGGTCTTGTGTGTCAAAGTGTGAGCACTTCGTATTTTGTTTTGGATAAGTTCATTCATTTCGTTAGCTATTTATGACCATTTACCTTGTCAAACGCCTTCTCAAAATCTATAAATATTGTGTAGGTCTACATATTGAACTTCCTATGTTTTTCAATTATCTGATTAACAGTAAATATACAGTTAGAACAAGATTTTCCATTTCTGAATCCATTTTGCACTACCATAATTATATTTTCCATTGTTATATTTGAACGACAGTTCAGAATAGATGCATATATTTTATAGCATGTATTTAAAATGCTTATGCTTCTATAATTTTTACATTCATTACTATCACCTTTCTTATAAATTGGATATATTTTTGCAGTTCTCTATTTTTCTGGAATATGACCGAACCTCCAACATATTAAGTCTAATAGTCTGTATTTCAATGGAGTGGAGGCGTAATTAATTATTTCATGATTAATGTTATCCACTCCAACAATTTTCTTATATTAGAGGTTATTAATTTTATTCATGTCAAAAATAAAATTAATTCTACTGAGAACATGGCTTTCTCTGACGAGGTTATAGTTCACACTACAGCTAGCATCTGCTGTGACTATAACCATACACATGGCTAAACATTCCAGAAACTTACCATCTCTCTTCCTAAGCAAGAGTTTACTCACAGACAACTGCATGTAGCATACAATCCTGTAAATACTCCAGAAGATATGAATACAAAAACATTGTGTACTGTAATAAGACTTCGTTTTGTGGAGTTTATGTAATTACAACTGGTCCAGATTGTTTTGTGATTGAACCTCATAAAACAATTTGCTCCTGTAAATATCAATCAGATATTGTACAACAGACCTGGGGAAGTGTACTCACCAAGTGTCAGCTTCATACATGGCGAAGGGTGATGGATTTTTAGAGGACATAAAAATCATTAGCATCACATAAATGTGGGTTGCCGAGTGGTAGATTTTGGTCACATAAAATAAACTCAAGCCTAATAAAGAGGCCTCTGAGCAAAATTAAATATATTTCACACCCAATAAGGAACGGGACGCTCAGAACCACTGTACTTAAACTGCGTCCCATAAGTAAAACCTCAATTTCTATTTATTTCCTTCATTACTATTAAAGTGGAAAAGCTAAGAGAAAACCGGTTTACTACAGTTAAGGGGACAAGGAACAACTTTGTTCACTACTTTGGAGCAATGTTCCCTAGGTCTGTTTTACAATGTGTGGAATTGATCTGGTAATGACATTGTGAAAATAATGTACATACTTGGTTGAAATGTATTGAACCGTTTTTACTTCTTGTAGTTTTTCTGTTTTACATGATGACAAGTACAGTGTGTATAATTTAGAATTGGAACTATGTACTATTTTAATGATTGCAATTAATTCAGTTCATGACAAGTGATATGGGCTTTGGTTTCGAACGTGAGAGTTTCGTTACACTATCAATCCTCGCCTTCGGTAGTTATATTACGACGCCGTCTTCTTGAACAACTCCTCCTCCTACTTCTCCGTCTTGAACAACTTCTTCTTCTCCTCCTTCTCGCACAACTTCTTCTCCTCCTTCTTGAGCAGCTCCTTCTCCTCCGTCTTGAACAACTTCGTCTTCTCCGTCTTGAACAACTTCGTCTTCTCCGTCTTGAACAACTTCGTCTTCTCCGTCTTGAACAACTTCTCTTCCTCCTCCTTGAGCAGCTTCTGCGTCTTGATCTTCTTCTCCGACAAGCAGCATTGACAGTGTTCAAGGGACCTTCTTCTTTGAAAAATTGGCTGAGTTTCACTCGGTCTGCATCAGTTAACTTTATTAACATATCTTCGTCGTTTTTCGTGGTAACAACTTGCGGAATATTTACTTGGACGCCTAACGAGGGCTTCTCTTCCTTGCTGTGTGTACCTTCTCCATTTCCGCGTGACGGATACTTGGCGTTTTTCATCGTAAACATTTTCGCTAATTTTACTTTGGCATTTACCAAAGTCTTCTCTTCCTTACTGTGTGTACTTTCTTCTTTTCCGCGAGGGAAGGTTACGCCAGATTTTGGTTCTCCCATGTCGTTATTTGAATATTATAATACTTTAATGTAGAAGTCTTGTTTCCTTGTCGAACAGAAAATTTTGATATTGATTTCTGGTTGTTATGGAGATTCATCGTCATTTAACATGCACATAAATTAAACAAAAGCGAGGGAAAACAAATTGGGTGCAAACTTATGAAAAATAAATTATGATGTGTTGCTTCCGGGTGTTCCTTACTTTAGTTCAAGATGTTCTTACGGAAATATATCCCTCTATCTACTTACGTTGATGAGATAAATATTTGTAGAAATAGTTCTTATACGAAATTTTCTTGTAAGTTCTCGGAAATTAGAGAATAAAATTGGCTTTAAGCAATGCATAAATTTTTTGAAAACTGATCGCTGAGTGATATCTGTGATATTCTGCGATCCTTGTAATGCCAAGACATTAAGACTTACATATTGATGTTTGAAGGAAATAAAAAATATATGTAACGGAAGATTAAAACAAATAGAAAATAAAATTATTCGCTAGTTTCTACAAGTTAATTTGGTTTAAGAAAAGTTTTAGTGATATAAACTATAGGCAGAATAAAACTTTTTGGACAAGAGCAACAAACCCCAGAAACTTAGCACATAATATTTTAAGTAACATGTGTTTAATCAAGTACCAGTTGCAAAGTAGACCTGTCTGTGCTTGGAAGATGTAATATTTAGGCTATATTTTCAAGTCTGGGGGATGTAAATTGTACTACGTTGGCACTATAGATCACGCTGCGTGTTATTGGACGAATATTGCAAAAGCTCAGAAATAAAGTGTTAAATACTGCGTAATTTGAAAACAGCTGTGTGTTGGATTTGTTGAAATGAATGGCAAACGAAATGAAAATGGGCTGAAGCGAAAACACGAGGGACAACGATAAAAAAGGTTATATGTTTACAGTCAATTGCCTTGTTTTGGTGTAACCACCAGACAAAGAATTATTGCATAGTACCAATGTGCATGAACTTTTGGACATTATATATGTATTCTTTAGGTACAGTACGTAATATTAACTACAATTTTTAGGTCCGTAAGAAATTAGTAAACGTAATGCGACACCCGATATAAGCAGAAAATAGAGCAGTATAAAACATAAAGTTCTAGTACACTTTTGGCCCTACGTTGGGTTGTTTTATTGGCATTTCATTGGTTTTATTCAAAACGATATTCGTGTAAAACCCAGGTTAATTGGGAGCATTCGTTCCTGAGGAAGCAGTGACCTCCTATTACCCAAGGCGTATCATAATGGTATCGTAATGACTATAATCTTCACAAAAGTTAAAGGGATATGCAGGCAGGCCGTACTACAGACTCCAGCGATTGCTCCTCATATCTCCCGTGCCTGAACTGAGATTATTGTATTAATTAATTACGCTCGGATAAATGTTTGAAAAATGACAGCTACCAATCTGTTAATAAGAAAGAATTTTACTTTCTGATCATAACCGTACACAAAATCTTGTCTCTATGATACTCAGAACACGAACGATGCACGTTTTAGCTTCACATGTTATGGTTAAATGTTACGGATAAATATTTGAAATTTACAGATACCAATCTTACAACAAGAAGGAATTTTATTTTCTGATCATGGCTATCAAAATTTCTGTCTCTATGATGCTTAGAACACGAGCGATGCACGTTTTATCTTCACATGATATGGTTATACGTTACTGATAAATATCTGAAAGTGACAGATACCAATATTATAACAAGAAAGAATTTTACTCTCTGATCATAAAAGTACAAAAGTCCGGTCTCTACGATACTTAGAACACGAGCGATGCACGTTTTATCTTCACATGTTATGGTTACACGTTACTGATAAATATCTGAAAATTACAGATACCAATATTATAACAAGAAAGAATTCTATTTCCTGATCATGGACGTACAAAAACCTTGTCTCTATGATACTTAAAACATGAGCGATGCACGTTTTATATTCTCATGTTATGGTTCAATGTTACTGATAAATATTTGAAAATTACAGATACCAATATTACAACAAGAAAGAATTTTATTTTCTGGTTATGGCTATACAAAATTTCTGTCTTAATGATACTTAGAAAAGAGCGATACACGTTTTAGCTTCACATGTTATGGTTAAATGTAACTGATAAATATTTGAAAATTACAGATACCAATATTATAGCAAGAAAGAGTTTTACATTCTGATCATGAACTTACAGCAAATATATTTATGTTCTGCATTTGCACCATCTATAGTACGTACGGCAAGAATCATAAGTAATACTTCAACTTGCATTGAGACAGCGCTCACACTGCATAAATCGCAATGTAATTAGAAAATGGTATTCATTAAGGCACATTGTAGGACAAACCATTATGGTATTGTACATGTAATTAGCTACATTACATGTGTGAACAGTGTTTGCAATAACGGTTAGGACATCGATACAAACTGCATAACCTAAAAATTTGTTTTATTCACTGTTTGCCTCACAGCTTGTTACTTTCGTCTGGTAAAACTTTAACGAAACGCTAATTAAACATTGCACCAACGATTAGCAAAATCGAATGTTTACTACTTCAGCATGTTTCTGAACATTATATCTACCCACCTACACATATAGTATTTCGTGTACTTTCCGGTATAAGTTTAACATCTTTATTTATTACATTTATGATCGTTAAAACATAATATGGTCGCATAAAATATTGCATTGCTTGCAACAAGTCACTGACACCATGGGATACTAGAAATTATCATTCCATAACCAAGTACGTCAAGTTACCTAATACTCATGTGGTTTATTTTATTTCATTTTCAACATGTCACAAATATGAAATTATCTTTCAGCATTCTAATTGTTTTAGCTGTACTATTAAATAAATACCGTGCCAATATTTCATCATCAGAATCGCTGTCAACATTCTATCTGGTCTGGAGGTACGCCATTTACTTTTTTTGTGTGTGAAGGTAAACTCAAAGTTATCTCACTAACCGTTACTCGAGGTGAGGGTTAGTTTACCTACAGAAATTACTCTCAGTTAGCCCTTAACCGAATGTCGTAATACCGACATCTGCGTGTAACTCCAAGTTAACTGTTATCCAACACATTAACCGGAGATTGTAATACAGACCCATAGTGATGTTTGAAGGAAATAAAAAATATAAGTAATGGAAGATTAAAACAAATAGAAAACAAAATTATTGGCTAGTTTCTACAAGTTAATTTGGTTTAAGAAAAGTTTTAGTGAAATAAACTATGGGCAGAATAAAAACATTTGGACAAGAGTAACACACCCTAGAAACTTAGCACATAATATTTTAAGTAACATGTAATTAATCAAGTACCAGTGCAAAGTAAACCTTTGATCTGTCTGTGCTTGGAAGATGATAATTTTTAGGTTATATTTTCAAGTCTGGCGGGCGTAAATTTTACTACGTTGGCACTATAGATCATGCTTCGTGTTATTGGACGAATATTGCAAAAGCTCAGAAATAAAGTGTTAAATACTGTGTAATTTGAAAGCAGCTGTGTGTTGGATTTGTTGAAATGAATGGCAAATGAAATGAAAATGGGCTGAAGCGAAAACACAAGGGACAACAATAAACAAGGTTATATGTGTACAGTCAATTGCCTTGCTTTGGTGTAACCAGCAGACAAAGAATTATTGCATAGTACCAATGTGCATTAACTTTTGGACAGAATATACCTTTTCTTTAGATACAGTACTTAATATTAACTACAATTTCTTAAGTCCATGACAAATTAGGAAACAAAAGGCAGCACCCGATATAAGCAGCAAATAGTGCGGTACAAAACATAAAGTTCTAGTACACTTTTGGCCCTACGTTGGGCTGTTTCATTGGCATTTCATTGGTTTTATTCAAAACGATATTCGTGTAAAACCCGGGTTAATTGGGAGCATTCGTTCCTGAGGAAGCAGTGACCTCCTATTACCCAAGGCGTATCATAATGGTACCGTAATGACTATAATCTTCACAAAAGTTAAAGGGATATGTAGATGGGCCGTATTACAGACTCCAGCGAATCCTAAGCTTGCTCCTCCTATCTCCCGCGCCTGAAAGGAGAAAATTGTATTAAGTAACTACTATGTTTGAAAAATGACAGATGCCAATCTAATAATAAGAAAGAATTTTACTTTCTGATCATGAACGTACAAAAATCTCTCTATGATAATGAGAACACGAGCGATGCACGTTTTAGCTTCACATGTTATGGTTAAATGTCAGTGATAAATATTTGAAATTTACGGATACCAATCTTACAAAAAGAAAAAAAATTACTTTCTGATCATGGCTATACAAAATTTCTGTCTCTATGATACTTAGAACACGAGCTATGCACGTTTTATCTTCACATGTTATGATTACACGTTACTGATAAATATTTGAAAATTACAGATACCAATATTTTAACAAGAAAGAAATTTACTTTTGATCATGACCATACAAAAACCTTGTCTCAATAATACTTAGAAAAGAGCGATGCACGTTTTAGCTTCACATGTTATGGTTAAATGTTATTAATAAATATTTGAAAATTACAGACACCAATATTATAGCAAGAAAGAGTTTTACCTTCTGATCATGAACTTACAAAAATCTTTTCTCTGCGATACTTCGACCGCGATCGATGCATGTTTTATCTTTACATGGTTATGTTTACTATTACATCGTACATAAACATAAATATATCGAGATTTAACTGTATTTGAACACCACAGTGAAGCGAAATAATTGTTCATTTATAGATGAGTCGTATTTATTACACATCGGCTACACTTACGTACCAATTTTGACGACATGTTTCACAAACCATCCTTTACATCGTCGGCTCTTATGCCACTGAATATTTGGCAATGACTGAAATACGAGTATGTATACATCAAAATTATTTTGTTTTCGATGGAAAGTATTATAAACAAATTTCAGGACTGGTTATGGGAAGCCCGCTATCACCAATTTTGGCCAGTTTATACATGAGCATTTTCGAAAGGCATATAACTAAAGCCTTCCCTCACATTTTTAAAACATGGTACAAATACGTAGACGACATCTTTGCAATAGTGCACTACAAACAAATAGATGATGCTTTGAAACTACTCAATCTTCAAGAACCCAGCGTACACTTCACAGCAGAAAGTGAAGAGGATTGTACTCCACCTTTTTTGGACCTTAAAATCACAAAAAGCAATGAAAGACTAGAATTTCGGATTCATAGAAAAGCAACACACACAGGTAATTACATCAAAGAAAATAGTTTCAACCGAATTCCACACAAACATGCCACCATTAACAGTCTCACACACAGATTAATAAATCTACACCTCAGCCAGCAAAAATATCAAAAGGAATACCATCAAATCTTAAAAACTGCAATTAAAAATGGATATGGAAAAAACCTTGTAGATAAAAAACTAAAATCATTCGAACTTCAAAAGAGATTAAAACACATCACAGCTCTCACACCAATAAAACAAGAAATTAGATATGCTAAATTTACTTACCACCCCTGGGCCACAAACAAAGTTCCAAAAAATATTCAAGAAATATAATATAACATTGGCACAAAAAACAATTACATTAAAACCTTACTTAACAGTAATAATACTGACAAGATACAACCGGAAGAAAAGTCAGGCATTTACAGGATTAAGTGTAAAGACTGTGAAATAATTTACATAGGGAGGACAAATAGAAACATAGGCACTAGAAAGAAAGAACACTTCGTGCACTTAAGATACAAAAATACTGACAAATCCGCAATAGCAGCTCATTTCTGGTCTGAAAATCATGAAATTGAAGATACCGCCGAATTACTAAAATTACGTACAAAAACATAGTGTATTCGTCATATGGGAGAGAATATTGTGACTTTGTGGGTTCGTGAAATAATAAAACGAGGTTACGAAACACAAAAACTACACTTTATTTACCTAGCAAATACATTCGTAACCATTACAGTTTGCTAGCTAACCTTAAACTGTTTATTTTCTCTCACTCTACCCTCAACTGTCTCTCACTTCCGGTAACGATCGGCCATCATTTTTCATCGGCTTCTAGAGCCTACCACCAGGGTGACACTGCTCCCTCCTCAAGGCTGGTCGTCCCGAACAGCGCCTTCGTAGCGGGCCAGGCGATCCAGGTGTACCACCATCTTTCCTCGGGGCACCTTCTAGATGCGGTAGACCACGTCGTTAATCCTCCTCATCACACGGTACGGTCCTTGCCATGGCTGCTGAAGCTTCGGGCAGCGTCCCTTGGTCCGGGTCGTGCGGTACAACCAGACCAGGTCACCTTGCTGGAACCCTTGGCTGTTGGCTTGCCTGTCATATCGGGTTTTCATGCGGTCGCTCGCCTTCTGGATGTTATGGCGAGCCATTTCGTGCATGTCGTGGAGGTGGTCCACCAGGCTCTCCACATCCCTCAAGAGTGGCCCCAAGTCTGCGTCCGCCAGCTGCTCCCTCCTCAGGCCTGCGCTATCCCAGCCATCCGCAGGCACTGCCGTGACTACTCGAACTGCTGCGGCACGCTCCTTCCCCTCCAATCTTGTGCACTGGCCGCACTCTTCTGTACAGGGTCTTCGGAACATAGCGTCCGCGTTACCGTGACTCTTCCCTCTGCGATGTTCCGAGGTGAAGTCGTACTCCTGCTGCCTCTGAACCCCACCTGCTGTCTGGCCTTCCGGTCGCGCCGTCACTATCACTTCGCTCCTCGCGGGGACAACCACGTCTTCGCTCAAGACGACCCTGCCAATTCCAAGGCGCTCTTCTGGTTGACGGAGTATAAACTATTCTCCGTTGAGCCATAGGACCTTCCTGCCGACGTCGACCGTCGCCTCGTGGCTCCTGAGGGCATCCAGTCCCAGGATCACCTCCTCAGCCACCATCGCGACGAACACCCACAGACGCACGGCACTCCGTCCCAAGTTCAGCTCCAGCAGGGCCTCCTTCTGCACAGGCATGGTGTCGCCCGATGCCGTCACAAGCTGGTATGGTCGGCTCGGTTTCCTCGTCGGCAAACCCTTCGCCACGTGTAACGGGAATATTTTTGTTCTTCACTCGCTGCCGATAGGAAGCACGCCAACTTTTTGTAAGATCCAAGTCGAGTTTTGATCAAATAAGAGTCATGAGATCTTTTCTCAGGTGTGGATGCGGATTTTTGGTGACAGAAATAAAATTTATATGAGTCCAATTTTGTAATATATTATTTAATTATATAATATGAACTATGATTCACTCGTTTCTATTACAAATATCGAATAACACTTTTTGAATGTTATTAATTTTCTTTTACAATTATAATCACCGCAACATCTTTCATCGTTCTGAAGCAAGACACAAGATTCTAACACTTTATTTTAGATTATTGATTTTCTTGTCACCATAGTAATTTCCACTTTATTTTGTGATTGGCCGATCCACTGACACGTCATCACACCACGTCATACCACGTCACACCACTACTACTTCGGCCAATCACACAACTACATACATTTTTTTATATATTTATAATTCCTTCGAACACAAAAATACTGTTACAAATGCCCCTCTTCGAAATATATGGAAAATAACCAAATAAAGGAATTAACAATCTGTTTCCATATATTTCGAAGAACAGCCCCAATTAACAATTTCGTTTACACCAATATTACATAACACCAATACAACATACATAAAATATAACAATATACATACATTGGATGAAATATAATAAATGAACATTTAACAACAATTTCACATTATTATTACACAAACATAAAACACAACAATAAATTAACATTAATTAAAATACAACAATATATTGATGTTTAACAATGTTTTATTTTTATTATTAATTAACACACACATAGTGTATATTCAATACTGTTTCAATTACTGTCAAGGCTTTTGAAAGGTTTCATTAATGTCTTATGATATCTTCCCACAATCTTATTATTCGAATCTTGCAATTCATAAGTATGATCTCCAAATTTGTTTACTACTCTATACGGACCTTTATAAATTAAGTTCATTCTCCAATACACTTTTCGTCTAGCATCTGAAATGTTAAATGTCTTCACTAAAACCATATCATTTATTTCAGGATCCCATTTGGCCTTTCTTCTGTGTACTTTCTTTAATCTTTTTTCAGATTTTTCTAGTATTCTTTTAAATGCTTCGGCGCATTTCTCTTCATCATTTAGCACATTTGTCTTCTCCTCCAAAGTCGTTGGCACCTTTAATATAAGAGGTTCAGGGGGTTTTCCAGTCATTAGCTCTATTGGTGCGAATCTTGTAGTAGCGTTTGGGGTGTTATTTATTATCTTTCCTATGACAGTACAATATTTATACCAACACCGGTGATTCGAATGACACAGTATTCGAAAATAAAAAGTTAAGTCTCGCATCACTCTCTCACAAGGATTTCCTTGTGGATAATAAACCGAAGAATTATAAATTTTGATATTGTTTTTCTTCATCTCGGATGTAAACAATTTACTTCGATGAACTGTGGCGTTGTCTGAAAGTATGGCTTTTATTTGCCCATATTCTGGTATCCACCCCTTTAAAATTTTATTGACACATGTTTTACTCTTAACATTTTGAACGGGGTAAATTTTCACAAATTTAGTAAAAATGTCAAACATCACAAAAATGTATTTACAATTATATTGACTAGCCGGCATCTCCCCGTGTGCATCGATCGCAACTAATTCATTCTTTTTATCTCTGATGATGGTCTGAGGTTCAAAATCATATTTGATGTTTATAGGTTTAGCTCTTTGGCACAGTTCACACGTTGAAATTAATTTCCGTACTTTCCTCTCAATGTGCTTTATATATAGCTGTTCTTTGATGGTCATGGAAGTTTTCTCGCATCCAGAATGTGCTAGGTGGTGATGAAATGAAGTGATTACACTTTCTTCTAAACTACTGGGAACTATAACATTCCATTTTTTTACCACATCTCCATGTAATTTATAAAGTACACCATTCTTCTTGGCTATGGTGCAGTTCACAGCATCTTCAACTGCTGGAGCCTGTCGCAACAATGCAGACAATCTTGAATCATTTTGTTGAATTTCCGAGATATTTTTAAATTTTGGAGTAAGATTTCTATCGCATGTAAAATTTAACTCGAAAAGTTTTATCTCATGTTGAGATTGTGACAATGTCTCTGGAATTTCTCCATGCATTTTCTGTCTCGACAACAAATCACTAAATATATTATTCTTTCCTGAGATGTGCCGAATCTCAATATCATAGGAAGTAATTTCATGTATGTAACGAGATATTTTAGAGCTAGTTAGTTTACATTTTTTTATAAATGATAGACTAATATGGTCAGTATATACAATGACTTTAGTATTGTATACATATTGCCGAAATTTTTGCAAAGCAAAATATATAGCTCCTATTTCTAACTCCGTAATACAAGTGTTAGATTCATTTTGGTTCAAAACTCTTGAAGCAGTGGCAATTACATGATTATTCCCATCCAAATCAGTTTGAGTTAATACTGCTGCATAAGCATGGATACTAGCATCTGAATAGATGTTAAAGGGTTGGTTTCTAATAGGTCTTTCCAAAAGAATGGCGTTTTTAAATAACTCTTTAATGTTTTGAAAAGACTGTTGGTGTTTTTCTGTCCACTTCCAGACTGAATTCTTCTTCAAAAGTTCTCTCAAAGGACTAAGCTCCTTGGCATAATTTACCACAAACTTACTTTCATACTGTAGTATGCCAATAAATCTTCTTAGTTGTTTAATATTCTTTGGTGGTGGAATAGATTCAATGGATTTTATTCTATCTGGATTTGGTGCCATACCTTTTTCGGATATTATGTACCCTAAAAATTCAATTTCTTTGGCAATAAAACTTGATTTACCCAAATTTATAGTCATACCACTTTCAGAAAATTTTGTAAATATGTAATTCAGATGAGATATATGTTCGTCGAAATCTTGATCAAAGATAAGAAAATCGTCTATATATTGAATAGCAAAATTCTCAATTGTATCTCCAAAAATATTATATAAGGCTCGAAGTAATGCACTTCCGCTTGTTGACAATCCAAAACCGCATGTTTTGAACTGGTAAATTCTCCCTCCAAAATTAAACCCGGTATATTTTCTAACTGATTCATCCAGGGGAATCTGCCAATATGAGGACACCAAATCTAATTTCGAAAAATATTTTCCACGCTCTAACTTAGATAGCACTTCATCCACTCCAAGAGGCCTAAAATGGTCTGGTTGGGTTAATGAATTGATTTTTCTTGCATCAATTGTCATACGCAATGAGCCATCTGATTTATGAACCCAACATAGAGGATGTAAGTAAGGTGAGTTGGAAATTTCTATTATTCCATTTTCTAACATTTTATTTATCACCTCTGATGCTTGCTGTCTTATAGCTATGGGTAAAGGTCGGCTTTTATGTGTATAGGGAGCAGTATCATTCACTTTAAATGTGTGTGTGTATTTGTTACACAGTCCAGGTTTTGAACTAAAGGCTTTTCTGTTCTTTAATATACATAATTTCAGCTGTTCTTTTCTCGCTTGGTCTAGATTGTATGTGTTTTCTAACTTTACTTGTAATATTCTCTGGAATTCTATTTCTTCCTCCACTTGGCTTCCGCCGTTCTTATCTTGTATTGTATATAATTGGCAACAATGCTTTTCAAGGTCAGTTACATTTTTTTTTTTTTTTTTTTTTTTTTTTTTTGCAATCCATCAATAATTAAATTCTTCCCACAATTTTCATTTTCGTCGTATTCAATATTACCATTTTCTTGCAAAAGTATATCTTCCACAAAAAACCTTTCATTATTTATATTATCCCTATTCTCTTCTTTTCTCCCATCTTCTTCCAATAATTTTATTACTAATAAATCATTTTCTGTCTTAACCTTCATTTCATGCATTTCGAAATTCAATACACTTTGCCATTCATATAATAAATCATTACCCACAATTACGTCTCTTGCCAAATGTGGAATTACCAACGCAATGAAATTGAAATTCCATTCACCTATTCGCCCCTTAATTAATACTTGATATTTAATTCTATCCTTTTTCTTCCCAATTGCAGTACTGCAGTAAACATTACACACATTTAAATATTCCACTTTATAGTTAGCTAACAGATTTTTAAACTATTCCTCACTTATCACAGTAGAACTGGCTCCAGTATCAATTAAGGCTGTATATTCTTTATCCCATAGGTAAATAATTATCTGAGGTGGGTTAACTAATTCCTTATTTTTCTGCAAGAGAGTGAGCTTATTTCCGTTATCTTCAACTTTCAATTCGCCCTGTGTCATCCTCACCGAACCACTTTCCAGAGCACAAAATGATTTGGTTTTTAGTTTTCCGTCTCCCTCTGATTATTACTTTCATTGTTGGTTAGGTTGGTGCTATCGTTTATATTCACATCATTCTCTGTGCTTTGTGTATTTTCTACTCTTTCATTTTGATTACTTCTTTCAAATCTCACACCCCTAAAATCTCTTTGATTTGCACTAAATAAACTAGTACCTCTACCCCTATTAAAGTTACTTATTCGCTGATTATTTCCTCGATAAAATCTTACATGGTTTATTTGATCATTTCTTCCAATTCTCGTCGACTGATTGTTATGATAATTCCTTTGCACATTATTTTGAACTCCACTTCCTGTTCCGGGAATTACAGATTCATATGTTCGTCTAGGATCATAACCTCTTCCTTCAAATCTTTAATTTCTCACGGGTGCCCCGCCCCAATTTAAACTCGTCCTATTATTCCTATTATTTGTAGGTTGTGATTCCTGTCGATTTCTTCCTCGCTCAATATGGACGTTATTATAGTTACCATCACAGGATGTGGTATCATTAATGAGGTTATGTGTTTCAAATTCGGATAATAACTCAATCATATCAGAGAAATCGATAGGCTTAGCCACAATTAAATGATTTCTGATATGTGGTGGATAATGACGTATTAGCATGTTGCTGTCTCAGAAATTTCGGGATTAATCAACTTACTTTTGTTTGCTAATTTTAAGAAATATTCAGTCATAGAAATCCCTTTTTTAAACTCAAACCTACCCGTTGCTAACTCAACTTTTATTCTTCTTTGTCTCTCAGGTCCCCAAAATCTATTTATAAACAGATTTCTGAAAGTACTGTATGTTTCATGTGAAGTCAAAGTTAACCTCAACCACTCAAGAGCATTTTTCTTCAAACAGCGTTTTACTATTACCATCGGAAATTCATTTGGAATTCTCTTAATACGGAAATATTCTTCCAATTCCCTAAGAAATACTTTTGGATTATCACCTGATTCCTCATCAAAACTTGGTGGACTAATATCATTTAGTGAATAATGTACACATTCATTTTGACCTAGACTGTGGAGTTGTGTGTGTGAGGACATGTTCTGTGTGTTTCTGTGATAATTAATATCATTATCTGGACTCACAAAATCACTACATTCACTTACTACATCACCAGACTTCTGATGATTGCTTAATTCACCTGGTAAGTCACAATCGTTTATATTTGTAATTCTAGACATTTCTTTCACATTATTTACTTTTCTAGCCTGTAATGCAATTACAACTTGTGTCAATTTTCCTAAGTTATCCTTTTCTTTTTCAAAATGTTCTTTTACCTCTTTAATTTGCAAAATTACTTCTTCTTTTGCTTTACTTATCTCATCAATTTGTGACTTTATTTCCTCTTGGTGTGTCTTACTTTCATCATGTTGTAATTGCATTTCAGAACAAATTACATTGATTCTTTGTTCTACTTTATCTCCTAATTCTTCTCTTTGTTTTTGTGTTATTTCTGCCTGTTGTATCCTAAATGTTTCTAACTCTTTGTTTAATTCCATTCTTATTTCTTGTTTCACAATGTCCTGACCTAACCTAGTTTCCTGAATTATCTCTCTCAACTCATTGACTTCCTTTCTATTCTCATCCTTATTAATCTCTATGATCTGCATGAGCCTTTCCATATTATCCCTACACTCTTTCCTCCCTTCTCTAATCTCCTGTGAAATTTCAGATTTTAATTCCTGTTTTAGCTTCTGTAATAAATTAATTTCTAAGTTACTCACATTTTGTGCTAGTTCCTGTCTTACTCCTACATCTAAATCATTCATTTTCTTAGTTAAATCATTTACATTTTGTTCTAACTCTGATTTCAATTCTGATTTTAAATCTCCCATTCTAGAATCTAAATTACTCATTTCTGATTTTACATCTCCTATTCTAGAATCCAAATTACTCATTTCAGATTTAACATCTCCTATTTCTGATTTTACATCTCTCATTTCTAATTTTAAATCATTTGCATTTTGTTCTATTTTAGAATCTAAATTACTTAACATTCTCGTTATTCTTTCCAACATTGACTCATTATCTTTGCTTAATCCTGCATCCTCCCTACTCATTCCTACACTATCAGTAACTTCTCCTTCCACTATTATTTCTTTTCTACTCGCCATCTTTTTAACTATTTTCTGATTTCTTAGCAACATAAATCTACTACTACTATTTTTTTTTAATTTCACTCACTTAAACCAGTCCTCGTTTTCTTCTTTCTTCTCTCTTCTTTCTTCTTTCCTTTTATATTCCCACGGAGCTGTACGATGCTTTAATCTCCTCTTCGTTATCCTATTCGGCCACACGTTGCTGCGCCATTTGTAACGGGAATATTTTTGTTCTTCACTCGCTGCCGATAGGAAGCACGCCAACTTTTTGTAAGATCCAAGTCGAGTTTTGATCAAATAAGAGTCATGAGATCTTTTCTCAGGTGTGGATGCGGATTTTTGGTGACAGAAATAAAATTTATATGAGTCCAATTTTGTAATATATTATTTAATTATATAATATGAACTACGATTCACTCGTTTCTATTACAAATATCGAATAACACTTTTTGAATGTTATTAATTTTCTTTTACAATTATAATCACCGCAACATGTTTCATCGTTCTGAAGCAAGACACAAGATTCTAACACTTTATTTTAGATTATTGATTTTCTTGTCACCATAGTAATTTCCACTTTATTTTGTGATTGGCCGATCCACTGACACGTCATCACACCACGTCATACCACGTCACACCACTACTACTTCGGCCAATCACACAACTACATACATTTTTTTATATATTTATAATTCCTTCGAACACAAAAATACTGATACACACGTCAGGTCTGATGATGGTCACGGCCGCCCCGGTGTCCACCAGCACGCGGCACGGCTTTCCTCTTACGCAACGGCCCGCGATGAGGTTGTCATCCATCCGCCGTCTGACGGCGCGGATTGTCACTCGAGGGGATGGTGGTAATGGCGCAGACGTGCCCCTCCCCACGCCGGGCCTTACTCGTTCTTCGGCTGCTCTTCCTGGTGTGGGCAGTCTCTCCGCAGGTGTCCGGGCTGTCCACACCCCCAACACAGGCCACTAGGTGTTCGCCGGCGACCCACAGCTGGTCTTCTGTCTCCGGCGTAGCGGACACTCCTCGTTCTCGACGTCGGGATAGATGCTACCTTGGCCGTCTCCATCCTTAATGCCGCTGTCAGCGCCTCGTGGATGTTTTTATAATCGCCGAGCATTAGGCGCTGACGAATCTCCGTGTCCCATATCCCGCCGACAAAATTGTAGGCGGCTTCCCGGGATACGAACTCCAGTGGCAGGTCAACCAAGGCCTTGCTAGCCAGCCGCTCGATCGCTATGGCGAACTCCTGCAGCGTCTCCCCCGGCTGCTGCGGCCTTGCCTTTAGCTGGCTGCGGTATGCTGCGGCTAAGCGGTGGTTCCCGAAGCGATTCTCCAGGGCCTCACAGATGTCCTTGGGCGCCGCCGTCGTCTGCACCGCGTTTAGGATTTCCGCGGCCCTTCCCTGGAGGCTGGCTATTAACTGTGTGGCCTCCTCCTCCAGTGACTATCTGTTGTGATTGGCCACTGTGTCGAACTGGCGGCGGAAGACCTCGAATGTTGACGCGCCGTCATATTCCGGTGTTTTGACGCGCGCCGATGTTGTGTCGCGTCCCGGTGCGTCAGCCTTCAAATCCTTCAGTTTCCTGCCGACGACGTCCTCCACCATGGCGTTCAGGGACTTGACGCTGCTGTCGGCCTTTCCCTCCAGGTTGTTTACGCGGTTCGCGAGGTCTTCGACGTCTTCAACCATGGCGTTCAGGGACTTAGCGTTTTTGTCGGCCTTTTCCTCTAGGTCAATGAAGCGGTTCGCCAGGTCCTCGACGCGCTCGTCCACTTGGCCCATCCGCTTGCCCAGCTCTGTCACGTCATTCCTCACGCCGGCCAACTGTTCCTCAAATTTGGCGGCGAGGACCTCGTTCGCCTCCTTCATTTCCGTAGCCAGACTGTCGTTCGTTGCCTTCATTTCTGTGGTCAATTCGGTTTTTATTTCTTTCAACTCTGCGGCCATGTTGTTATTTGCCGCTTCTGTTTTTGTTGTTAATTCGTTCATCTTCGCGGCCAAGTTGTTATTTGCCGCTTCCGACTTCGCTGTTAATTCGTTCATCTTCTGCAAAAGCATTTCCAATGCCGATTCCATGGCCATAATGTTCCGTGATGTTGTTATCCCGCTTCCTGACACCAGTGTGACTTTGTGGGTTCGCGAAGTAATAAAACGAGGTTACGAAACACAAAAATTACACTTTATTTTCCTAGCATATACATTCGTTACCATTACAGTTTTCTAGCTAACCTTAAACTGTTTATTTTCTCTCACTCTACCCTCAACTGTCTCTCACTTCCAGTAACGATTGGCCATCATTTTTCATCGGCTTCGCGAGCCTACCACCAGGGTAGAAAACACATAAAAACCAACTAATGAACTTTGAAATCCCGCCAGAAAGTGTCCCACATTTAAGTTCATCACTAAATCAACAGATGGCAGCAGCAACTCTAGAATTGCCACACCACTGGATCAAGCTTTAGTCGCATAAGAGCGGACGATGCAAACGATGGTTTGCGAAACATGTCCTCAAAATAGGTACGTAAGTGAAGCCGAGGTGTAATAAACACGACTCATCTATAAATTAATAAATAAATAAATATGTTATGAATAATCTATGTAGTACTACTCACTGTAATGGGTCATGCTGCAATGCAGCTAAAAATTGTTTTAAATATTGTTTTATTAGTGAACCTCAAAAAGTATTTTTGATAAAATCTCTATATTGAATTTTTGGGTGGTATGTAACACCTTCTGTATCTCTATGTACGTGTTAGAGAAAGTACAAATTTGACGACTACTTTAGTCTATAGTATTGTTCTTATATCTACAGTAAAATATTGTAATGTTTAAACAGACATCTCGGTTAAATGAAGTAGAGAGAAAAGGTTGAAAATAAAGCAAGTTTTGAATACTATTTAATTCAAAATGAAGTTTAAGTGGGTGTTGTAAGCTGTAAATGTTTTTGCCAAGTACTGTGTGTATGTGCAATATTTGGACCAATATATTTTAAAGAGTGCAAAGCGATCAGAAACATAGTTGGGGTAGTATTTTAGAGTTGTAAGGTTTTTTTTTATGGTTTTCTTTGGATCTTAACGGATAAGGATGCAAAACTTCATCTAGATAGGCCAGAGAATGTTGATTTGTATTTTAGAGGTTGAATATAAATCAGTTTCTGGAATCTGATATACAAGACTTCGTCGAAATCACGCAAAAGTATTACTTGATAAAATTTTAGTAAAAGATGAGATAAATATAAATTATATACAACCTCCCTTAAGATAAAAATTTTAAAACTTTTTATCCCTTCACAACGCCGTTACTCTTTGTCTTTAAAATCTGCCAAATATGCAATAAAATACATAAATAGTTTCTGTTATGCGTTTTCAACAAAATAGCATTGGAATTTGGTGACATGAATATGTGAAGTGTTTAACACCCGCTTTTACTACATACGGCACCGCAGGCGATGTCACTGATGATAGATGAGATGATAATGGAGCACCGGTGGAATGAGATTGCGGGGGAAACCGGAGATCCCGGAGAAATCCCGCCCCAGCGCCGTGTTGTCCACCACAAAGCTCACGTCGCGGTCGCCTGGGATCGATCCCGGGCCGCCTTGGTGCGGCCTTGACATGAATATGAAGAGGAAAACTCTTGCTCTCAATTTTCACAATTTTGAGTATTTTATAGCCTGTGACCATCTGGAAAAATAGGAAGTTTCATGGTGAAGGTATTTGGTTTAGTGACTCTTGAGAAACTGTGGCTCCACACACAGAAACAGATGGTTTCCTGTTTTTGGTATTAGAGAATCATATTTGTTTCTGCTTGTCTTTCTTTGCGTTATGAAGTGTCAACATTGTGAGCCATATAAGAACATGGGCACTGCCATTTCTTGTAAAATTTTAGTTTTGTTTGTTTTGTGGCAGTCGTGATACATCTTTTTATGGTACCACAAGTGTTTTTAAATTTATTAATCTTATTTTTTATATATTCATTTCTAAAATATGAAACGTTGCAGCCTAGATAGTTAAAATTGTTAAAGGCTTGTGTGCTAAACCAATGCATTTACACAGTGACTGTCCTGTTGCCAACTGATGCACCAGAAGACGGAACATAAACTAGGGAACGAGGATAGTGTTGCCAGAATTACCTTGATGCAGGCCCAGAGACTAACAAACGGGCCATGGAAAGGAAGTTGTATAATTGGGGACAAATTGTTAAGCAGAATTATGTGTGTTATTACAGTGAAAATGTTTGCTCAGATAATAAAAATTTACTACTAGTTATTATTAATACTGCCGGCCGTCATAGCCGTGGTCGCTAGTGTGTATATCTCTAGCGGCCGCCACATGTAGTGTCACGGGTTCGAGTCCCGCCTTTGGCATGGATGTTTGTGTATAGTGTATCTGTGGAAAATTGCAGAAAACAGTAAAACAATTTGAAAAAATAAGGAAAAAGAAAAATATATTAATGCTGTAATTAGCACTAACCGAAGATAACCCATGCCAAATAAAAATAATTGCAATATATTACTGGTATAAAAGCATACATTTATTATTATTATTATTATTATTATTATTATTATTATTATTATTATTATTATTATTATTATTATTATTATTATTATTATTATTATTATTATTATTATTATTATTATTATTATTATTATTATTATTATTATTATTATTATTATTATTATTATTATTATTATTATTATTATTATTATTATTATTATTATTATTATTATTATTATTATTATTATTATTATTATTATTATTATTGTTATTATTATTATTATTATTATTATTATTATTATTATTATTATTATTATTATTATTATTATTATTATTATTGTTATTGTTATTGTTATTATTGTTATTGTTATTATTATTATTATTATTATTATTATTATTATTATTATTATTATTATTATTATTATTATTATTATTATTATTATTATTATTATTATTATGATTATTATTATTATGATTATTATTATTATGATTATTATTATTATGATTATGATTATTATGATTATGATTATTATGATTATGATTATTATGATTATTATTATTATGATTATTATTATTATTATTATGATTATTATTATTATTATCATTATGATTATTATTATTATTATCATTATGATTATTATTATTATTATTATGATTATTATTATTATGATTATTATTATTATTATGATTATTATTATTATTATGATTATTATTATTATTATGATTATTATTATTATTATGATTATTATTATTATTATGATTATTATTATTATTATGATTATTATTATTATTATGATTATTATTATTATTATGATTATTATTATTATGATTATTATTATGATGATTATTATTATGATTGTTATTATTATTATGATGATTATTATTATGATGATTATTATTATGATTGTTATTATTATTATGATTGTTATTATTATTATGATTGTTATTATTATTATGATTGTTATTATTATTATGATTGTTATTATTATGATTGTTATTATTATTATGATTGTTATTATGATTGTTATTATTATTGTTATTATTATTGTTATTATTATTGTTATTATTATTGTTATTATTATTGTTATTATTATTGTTATTATTATTGTTATTATTATTGTTATTATTATTGTTATTATTATTGTTATTATTATTGTTATTATTATTGTTATTATTATTGTTATTATTATTGTTATTATTATGACTATGACTATGACTATGACTATGACTATGACTATGACTATGACTATGACTATGACTATGACTATGACTATGACTATGACTATGACTATGACTATGACTATGACTATGACTATGACTATGACTATGACTATGACTATGACTATGACTATGACTATGACTATGACTATGACTATGACTATGACTATGACTATGACTATGACTATGACTATGACTATGACTATGACTATGACTATGACTATGACTATGACTATGACTGTGATTGTGATGATTGTGATTGTGATGATTATGATTGTGATGATTATGATTATTATTATCATTATTATTATCATTATTATTATCATTATTATTATTATTATTATTATTATTATTATTATTATTATTATTATTATTATTATTATTATTATTATTATTATTATTATTATTATTATTATTATTATTATTATTATTATTGTTATTATTATTGTTATTATTATTGTTATTATTATTGTTATTATTATTGTTATTATTATTGTTATTATTATTGTTATTATGACGATGACGATGACGATGACGGTTAGGGTTAGGGTTAGGGTTAGGGTTAGGGTTAGGGTTAGGGTTAGGGTTAGGGTTAGGGTTAGGGTTAGGGTTAGGGTTAGGGTTAGGTTTAGGTTTAGGTTTAGGTTTAGGTTTAGGTTTAGGTTTAGGTTTAGGTTTAGGTTTAGGTTTAGGTTTAGGTTTAGGTTTAGGTTTAGGTTTAGGTTTAGGTTTAGGTTTAGGTTTAGGTTTAGGTTTAGGTTTAGGTTTAGGTTTAGGTTTAGGTTTAGGTTTAGGTTTAGGTTTAGGTTTAGGTTTAGGTTTAGGTTTAGGTTTAGGTTTAGGTTTAGGTTTAGGTTTAGGTTTAGGTTTAGGTTTAGGTTTAGGTTTAGGTTTAGGTTTAGGTTTAGGTTTAGGTTTAGGTTTAGGATTAGGATTAGGATTAGGATTAGGATTAGGATGACGATGACGATGACGATGACGATGACGATGACGATGACGATGACGATGACGATGACGATGACGATGACGATGACGATGACGATGACGATGACGATGACGATGACGATGACGATGACGATGACGATGACGATGACGATGACGATGACGATGACGATGACGATGACGATGACGATGACGAGGACGACGACGACGACGAGGATGACGACGACGAGGACGAGGACGACGACGAAGACGACGACGACTATTATTATCGTCATCGTCGTCGTCACCGTCGTTGTTGTTATTCTTGTTGGTCTTATTATTACTCTTATTAGTCTTATTATTAGTTTAATTATTACTCTTATTAGTCTATTTGTTACTCTTAATAGTCTAATTTTTACTCTTAATAGTCTAATTATTACTCTTCATAGTCTAATTATTACTCTTAATAGTCTAATTATTACTCCTAATAGTCTAATTATTACTCTTAATAGTCTAATTATTACTCTTAATAGTGTAATTATTACTCTTTATAATCTAATTATTACCCTTAATAGTGTAATTATTACTCTTAATAGTGTAATTATTACTCTTAATAGTGTAATTATTACTCTTCATAGTCTAATTATTACTCTTCATAGTCTAATTATTACTCTTCATAGTCTAATTATTACTCTTCATAGTCTAATTATTACTCTTCATAGTCTAATTATTACTCTTCATAGTCTAATTATTACTCTTCATAGTCCAATTATTACTCTTTATAGTCTAATTATTACTCCTAATAGTCTAATTATTACTCTTTATAATCTCATTATTACCCTCAATAGTCTAATTATTACTCTTAATAGTCTAATTATTACTCCTAATAGTCTAATTATTACTCTTAATAGTCTAATTATTACTCTTAATAGTGTAACTATTACTCTTTATAATCTAATTATTACCTTTAATAGTCTAATTATTACCCTTAATAGTCTAATTATTACTCTTAATAGTCTATTATTACTCTTCATAGTCTAATTATTACTCTTCATAGTCTAATTATTACTCTTATTATTTAATCATTATTTAATTATTTTTTCTTCTTTTTAATTTATCTTTTTAATTTTTAAGATCAGGCTGTATTCAGGAGAGTATTGCAGTCACATCAAAGAACTTGAGTTTTAATTTTAGAAAACATTGTTTCAAATAAGCTCTATCATAATCAGTGAGATGATTTACCCACTCTAATCTGGCCAGATTCCTTACGCATTACAATTTCGCTAGTTGGTTACGCAATGTTAGTAGCTTCAGCAAATACATGTTTTCGCTATTGACAATGCTACAGCAACCTAGGACATGTCCGCCATTCTCTTAGCAAACCACTGCCACTAATTTGCAGTTTCACCATAATATTCAGAACAAGGAACACAAACGTATTCTGCAATGACTCATCTGGCACAGAGTACCAACATTTAGAAACGAAAAGTGAGATCCTGTGTTAAAGCATTGGCAACATGAATGCAGTCGCTGTGTGAGTAGTAATCTTAGTGAGAACTGAACTATAAAGAAAAATCACACTTCCAGAAACATATGTTCCCCACCACACACTCATTGTGAAAGCTGGTGCTACTGTTATGCTCATCGAAAACATAAACTTGGGACCAGAAAGATAATTTCACATGGTCATGTGTGCTTAATGTAAACTTCTGTAACATTGCAAGTTATTATGAGAACTGGAAAGGGAAATATTGCTTGTATTGATGTTCAGCGTCATCAACTTTTCACGGTTTAAGCCATCAAGGCTTGTTCCAGACTCAAGTTTTAAATTAAAAGTGTTGTATCCATCTTTTTCTTGGTCTACCAATATTTCTTGTAACCAATGGTTTGTATTCTAAAACTAATTTTGGAATGTAGCTATCATTCATTCTGTTGACATGACCCTTCCAGTATTTCTATACTCTTTTATTCTTTCTGTTAGCTTAAAAATATCCAATCATTTCAAATGTTCTCATTTCTTTGCTTATCCTAAAGGTTATACCCTGCCACATTTCTTAAAAATTTCATTTCCACTGTTTCAATCTTTTGTTCTTTTTCATTTTTTTTTTTTGTTGAAGTCCAAATTCACTACCATATGATAGTACAGGAACTGCTATTTCTTTATAAAACTTTAATTTGGGCTCTCTTCTCATACTTTTTAAGGTTCTCTTTATGATGCCACATATACCATTAAATCTGTCATTTTATTTAAAATGTCAGTGTTTTTGAAACAAGAGACATTGCAACCAAGATAATTAAATCAGTTGACTTTTTCAGCGGGTTTTTCTGCTAATATGTTTTGGCTCTTATGAGAATGGATCCCTTGAAGGCTAAAACTTTAGTTCTGTTTATAGATATTCTTTAACTATAATGACAGGGTTATTTAATATATTTAATGCTATTAAATTTTAGATGAGTCGTATTTCTTACCCATTACTTCACTTTCGTACCTATTTTGAGGACATGCTTCGCAAATCTTCGTTTGCATCTACGGCTCTTGTGCGACTGACGCTAGATCCAGCGGTGTGGGTAATTCTGGGGTTGTTGCTGCCATCTGTTGATTTAGTGATGAACTGAAATGTGGGATTCTCTTCTAGCGGGATTTCAAAGTTCATTAGTTGGTTCCTATGTTTTTCTATGTATATCCTCTCCCATATGACGAGTTCACTATGTTTTTGTACGTATTTTAGTAATTCTGTGCTATCTTCAATTTCATGATTTTCAGACCAGAAATGAGCTGCTATTGCGGACTTATCAATATTTTTGTATCTTAAGTGCCTGAAGTGTTCTTTCTTTCTAGTGCCTATGTTTCTTTTTGTCCTCCATATGTAAATTTTTTCACAGTCTTTACACTTAATTTTGTAAATGCCTGACTTTTCCTCTGGTTTTATCTTATCAGTATTATTACTGTGAAGTAGGTTTTTAATGTTGTAATTGTTTTTTGGTGCCAATGTTATATTGTATTTGTTGAATATTTTTTGGAACTTTTTTGTGGCCCAGGGATGGTAAGTAAATTTAGCAAATCTAGTTTCTTGTTTTATTGGTGTGAGAGCTGTGATCTGTTTTAATTTCTTTTGAAGTTTGAATAATTTTAGTTTTTTATCTACAAGGTTTTTTCCATATCCATTTTTAATTGCAGTTTTTAAGATTTGATGGTATTCGTTTTGATATTCTTGCTGGCTGAGAGGTAGATTTACTAATCTGTGTGTCAGACTGTTGATGGTTGCATGTTTGTGTGGAATTGGGTTGAAACTATTTGCTTTGATGTAATTATCTGTGTGTGTTGCTTTTCTATGAATGCCAAATTCTAGTTTTTCATTGCCTTTTTTGATTTTAAGGTCTAAAAAAGGTAGAGTACAGTCCTCTTCAATTTCTACTGAGAATTGTATGCTGGGTTCTTGCAGGTTGAGTAGTTTCAAAGCATCATCTATTAGTTTGTAGGGCACTATTGCAAAGATGTCGTCTACGTATCTGTACCATGTTTTACGTAGACGACATCTTTGCAATAGTGCCCTACAAACTAATAGATGATGCTTTGAAACTACTCAACCTGCAAGAACCCAGCATACAATTCTCAGTAGAAACTGAAGAGGACTGTACTCTACCTTTTTTAGACCTTAAAATCAAAAAAGGCAATGAAAAACTAGAATTTGGCATTCATAGAAAAGCAACACACACAGATAATTACATCAAAGCAAATAGTTTCAAAACAATTCCACACAAACATGCAACCATCAACAGTCTGACACACAGATTAGTAAATCTACCTCTCAGCCAGCAAGAATATCAAAACGAATACCATCAAATCTTAAAAACTGCAATTAAAAATGGATATGGAAAAAACCTTGTAGATAAAAAACTAAAATTATTCAAACTTCAAAAGAAATTAAAACAGATCACAGCTCTCACACCAATAAAACAAGAAACTATATTTGCTAAATTTACTTACCACCCCTGGGCCACAAAAAAGTTCCAAAAAATATTCAACAAATTCAATATAACATTGGCACCAAAAAACAATTACAACATTAAAAACCTACTTCACAGTAATAATACTGATAAGATAAAACCAGAGGAAAAGTCAGGCATTTACAAAATTAAGTGTAAAGACTGTGAAAAAATTTACATAGGGAGGACAAAAAGAAACATAGGCACTAGAAAGAAAGAACACTTCAGGCACTTAAGATACAAAAATATTGATAAGTCCGCAATAGCAGCTCATTTCTGGTCTGAAAATCATGAAATTGAAGATAGCACAGAATTACTAAAATATGTACACAAACATAGTGAACTCGTCATATGGGAGAGGATATACATAGAAAAACATAGGAACCAACTAATGAACTTTGAAATCCCGCTAGAAGAGAATCCCACATTTCAGTTCATCACTAAATCAACAGATGGCAGCAACAACCCCAGAATTATCCACACCGCTGGATCTAGCGTCAGTCGCACAAGAGCCGTAGATGCAAACGAAGATTTGCGAAACATGTCCTCAAAATAGGTACGAAAGTGAAGTAATGGGTAAGAAATAAGACTCATCTAAAATTTAATAATTTTGCGCTTCACTGTGGTGTTCCAATACAGTTAAATCGATATATGTAATGCTGTTTGTAGACCACTTTTTGAGCCAGATATGAGAACTTGATCGTCTGCAAATAAAAAAGTATCTAAATATTTATTCCTAATTATAAAATGTAAATTTAATTTTGTCTGCCTATCAGATACGGCATCGGCAATATAAATGTTATAAAGTTACAATGAATGTGGACACCCTTGTCTTACTCCTTTGTTTATTGTTGCTATTAAATCTGTCTTCATTCTGGTTTCTATCATGATCTTATTTTCTACATATAAACTTCTTATTGCTGTAATGAAAAGTTGGGATACACCTTTCTGTTCCATAATACTCCATAATTTATATGGTTGGTTGCTTGCTAATGCTCATGGAGATGGAGAATTTCCATTTCTCTTCTGGCCTCCCAATAACATGTGATTAGTTGTGCTGTCAGTTCTCCATCTGTTTTTGTCAGCGCTCTACACCGGAGCAGATAATCTCTATCCGTCAATGAGTTCGGGTCCCTACACAGTGTGCAGGTCGTGGATTCAAAAATATTAATCCTGTATAGATGCGCAGCCAAACAGTCGTGGCCAGTAATCAGTCGGAAGATGGCAACAGTACTGCTTCTTGGGTACTCTGGGATGGGATTTTTACTTCCTTGTAGAATTTTCCATTGCTTGTTGGTACTTTGTTCTTTGCATTCTTCTTTCCAGAGTAAGTTGATTCTATTGTTTATATGTAGTTTTGATGTGTGAAATGACGTTTTCTGTTGGCAGCTTTGTTTTATTTATGTTCCTTTTTTTGCCAAGGAATGTGCTATTTCATTGGCTATAATTCCAGAGTGGGATGGAATCCGCTGGAAGTGTACCTCTTTTTTAGATATTGTAGTATCCGTAATGAACTGTACACTTCAAGTATTCTATTGTTGTTAGGGTTCAGCGAGGATAGGCCTTTAGTGATTTAGAATCGCTTAAAATCACTGCTTTAGAGAAAGAGTTCACTTGGTTGAAGAGTTGTTTCAGCGATATGTTGAGTACTTCTAATTCTGCATTATAGTGGGTTGCTAGTGAGCCCAAACAGATGTAAAAATTGAATATTTTACTATTTATTCCTGCTCCAGCATTACTTTCTTTGTCAAATAGGGAGCCGTTTGTGTATATGTGTAGCCATGACTCTTGTGGATAATAAGTTTCTATTGCTTCTAGAGCTAGCATTTTAAGTGTTTCTGCACTTACATCCCTTTTTGACTCTATACTTTGCAGAAGGCTTATTCTGCTATTTATTTTAGGTTGTGATAGAGAACAGATTGGAAGTGGGAGATGTTCAACTTTGTTTGTGTCTTCAAGGTTGTATTTTCTCTGTAGATTATAAGCTTTCTGCATAAATCCTTTTTGTGTTTTTAAGGTCCTTTCTCTGCTTTTGTAGTTCTTCCAGTGAGTATTAAAGGGGAGCCTTTGAAGTTTCTCATTTAGCAGGAGATTCTCTTTTTCCATTTCATATTTAATTGGCAAGTTATTTGTAGCAATTTGCAATGCAGTTATTGGTGTCGATTTGACTGGTCCCATTATTAGTCTGAGTGCTTGGTTCTGTAATGTTTCAAGTTGTGCTAGTTTGCTTTGACTTGCTGTAAGTATCACCTCGCTTCCATAGAGGAGTGCTGGTTTGATGTAACTTTTATAGGTGGTGTTGAGTGTATTGACGGAGGACCCCAATTTCCTGACAGCTAGTCTTTTGAGTGGTGTTAGCCTCTGAGTGGTCTTATCTATGGTTTCCATAATGTGGGTTTTCCAAGACAATTTAGGATTGAGAGTTATGCCCAGATATATATTTATATATATAATTTTCTGTTTCTGTTAGTTGCTCACTATTTAGTGTTATTTTGTTAAGCGGTTTTGTGTGGCAAAGTGTGAACACTTGGTACTTTATTTTGGATAAGTTCAGTCATTTCGTTAGCTATTTATATCTATTTACCTTGTCAAATGCCTTTTCAAAATCTATAAATTTTGTGTAAGTCTACATATTGAACTTCCTATGTTTTTCAATTATCTGATCTACAGTAAATATACAGTTAGAACAAGATCTTCCATTTCTGAATCCATTTGGCACTTCCATAATTATATTTTCCATTTTTATATTTAAACGACAGTTCAGAATAGATGCATAAATTTTATAGCATGTATTTAAAATGCTTAAGCTTCTATAATTTTTACATTCCTGACTATCACCTTCCTTATAAATTGGATATATTTTTGCTATTCTCCATTTTTCTGGAATATGACCGAACTTCCAACATATTAAGTCTAATAGTCTGTATTTCAATGGAGTGGAGGCGTAATTAATTGATTCATTATTGTTATCCACTCCAAAACTTTTCTAATTTTAGAGGTTATTAATTTTATTCATGTCAAAAATAAAATTATTTCTACTGAGATCATGGCTTTCTCTGACGAGGTTATAGTTCCCACTACAGCTAGCATCTGCTGTGACTATAAACATACACATGGCTAAACAGTCCAGAAACTTACCATCTCTCCTCCTAAGCCAGAGTTTACTCACAGACAACTGCATGTAGCCTACAATCCTGTGAAGAGTCTAGAAGGTATCAATCCAAAGACATTGTGTAGTATAATAAGACTTCGTTTTGTGGAGTTTATGTAATTACAACTGGTCCAAATTGTTTTGTGATTGAACCTCTTAAAACAATTTGCTTCAGTAAATATCAATCAGACAATGTACAACAGACCTGGGGAAGTGTACTCACCAAGTGTCAGCATCATACGTGGCGAAGGGTGATGGATTTTTAGTGGACATAAAAATCATTAGCATCGCATAAAAGTGGGTTGCCGAGAGGTAGATTTTGGTCACATAAAATAAACTCAAGCCTAATAAAGAGGGCTCTGAGCAAAATTAAATGGATTCCACACTCAATAAGGAATGGGACGCTCAGAACCACAGTACTTAAACTGCGTCCATGAATAAAAACTCAATTTCAATTTATTTCCTTCATTACTATTAAAGTGGAAAACTTAAGAGAAAACCGGTTCACTGCAGTTAAGGAGGCAAGGAACAACTTTGTTCACTATTTTGGAGCAATGTTTCCCAGGTCTGTTTTACAATGTGTGGAATTGATCTGGTAATGACATTGTGAAAATAATGTGCATACTTGGTTGAAATGTATTGAACCGTTTTTACTTCTTGTAGTTTTTCTGTTTTACATGATGACTAGTACAGTGTGTATAATTTAGAATTGGAACTATGTACTATTTTAATGATTGCAATTAATTCAGTTCATGACTAGTGATATGGGCTTTGGTTTCGAACGTGAGAGTTTCGTTACACTATCAATCCTCGCCTTCGGTAGTTATATTACGACGCCGCCTTCTTGAACAACTCCTCCTCCTTCTTCTCCGTCTTGAACAACTCCTTCTTCTCCTCCTTCTTGAGCAGCTCCTTCTCCTCCGTCTTGAACAACTTCGTCTTCTCCGTCTTGAACAACTTCGTCTTCTCCGTCTTGAACAACTTCTGCTCCTCCTCCTTGAACAGCTTCTACGTCTTGATCTTCTTCTCTGACAAGCAGCATTGACAGTGTTCAAGGGACCCTCTTCTTTGAAAGCTTTGATGAGTTTCACTCGGTCTGCATCAGTTAACTTTATCAACATATCTTCGTCGTTTTTCGTGGTAACAACTTGCGGAAAATTTGCTTGGACGTCTAATGAGGGCTTCTCTTCCTTGCTGTGTGTACCTTCTCCTTTTCCGCGTGACGGATACTTGGCGTTTTCCATGGTAAGAATTTGCGCTAATTTTACTTTGGCATTTACGAAAGTCTTCTCTTCCTTGCTCTGTGTACTTTCTCCTTTACCGCGAGGGAAGGTTACGCCAGATTTTGGTTCTCCCATTTCGTTGTTTCAATATTATAATTCTTTAATTTAGAAGTCTTGTTTCCTTGTCGGACAGAAAATTTTGATATTGATTTCTGGCTGTTATGGAGATTGGTCGTCATTTAACATGCACATAAATTAAACAAAAGCGAGGGAAAACTAATTGGAGGGAAACTTATGAAAAATAAATTATGATGTGTTGCTTCCGGGTGTTCTTTACCTTAGTTCAAGACGTTCTTACGGAAATATATCCCTCTATCTACTTACGTTGATGGGATACATGTTTGTGCAAATAGTTCTTATATGTAATATTCTTGTAAGTGCTCGGAAATTAGAGAATAAAATTGGCTTTAAGCGATACATAAATTTTTTAAAAACTGATCGCTGAGTGATATCTGTGACATTCTGCGATCTTTGTAATGCCAAGACATTAAGATTTACATAGAGCCTGTATTACGATCTGCGCTTACTAGGCGAAGTTTGTTACCTTTCAGTTATCAATTACCATTGGTTAGATTCAGTGCCTCGTATTACGAGCTCGATTTACCTGTAGATTTGTTAACCTGTGCATTATGGTGAAATGAGAACGATTGGCAATATTTTCCACTAGTATTTTACCTTGTTTGCAAGGCTATATTGTGTTTATAATGTGTAATTAACTGGAAAACCAAACACGTGTAGCATCAGGCGTCTTGTTTTAACTTTTTATTACCTGTTTTCTGTTTATTTTCGTGATGTTTTCAATAACAGTTCATTCGTAATGAGGTCTAGCATAGTTCTGTATAGTTATTATTATGGTTCATTTACAGTTTAGATTTTTCCATAGCGTTAGGTTAGTGTTATAGGTTATGGATGCGTTAGTTTAGTGTTATTATAGATTAGGTGAGATATATGGAGGATATATGGAATGCCTTGTTAATTTATGAACACCAAGAGATTTCCAGTCAAAAAAGAATTTAAAATAAGGTCACATAATGTTATTAATTCTGATAATAGTATTGCACAAATATAATTTGGCTAAAATCATTTGGTTAGTAGTTTATCCTCATGAATAAATCACCTCTTCTTATATAAATTATCATTTCACAGAGGTATATGCAAAGAGGGAAGGTCCACAAATTACAAGTCATCCATGAATAAAAGCAAGGTTATAAAATATGCATTCTTGGACCAGTAACATGGGACATGATTTTTTTAATTAATATATTTGGCTAGTTATGAAGCAATAACTATGGTTTTCTTTTAAGGAAACAGGTTGTAGCAAACTTACATTTCTCCTTGGCACTTCATAAACGACACATTTCAGTAACAACATTGTGCCCTTGATAGAAAAACGTAATTGAACAAATAAAAGGTTTCATTTAAATACCACAGGATACAAGATAGGCATGTCTTAAGATTTCTTTACGTGTGCAATTCGCAGCAGATATATTTATGTTCTGCATTTGCACCATCTATAGTACGTACGGCAAGAATCATAAGTAATACTTCAACTTGAATTGAGACAGCGCTCACACTGCATAAATCGTAATGTAATTAGAAAATGGTATTCTTTAAGGCACATTGTAGGACAAAACCATTATTGTATTGTACATGTAATTATCTACATTACATGTGTGAACAGTGTTTGCAATAACGGTTAGGTAATCGATACAAACTGCATAACCTAATTTTTGTTTTATTCACTGTTTGCTTTACAGCTTGTAACTTTCCTCTGGTAATGCTTTAACGAAACGCAAATTAAACATTGCACCCTCTATTTGCAAAATCGAATTTTTACTACTTCAGCATGTATCTGAACATTATACCTACCCACCTACACATATAGTATTTCGTGTACTTTCCGGTATAGGTTTAACATCTCTGTTTATTACATTTATGTTCGTTAAAACATAATATGGTCGCATAAAATATTGCATTGCTTGCAACAAGTCACTGACACCATGGGATACTAGAAATTATCATTCCATAACCAAGTACGTCAAGTTACCTAATACTCATGTGGTTTATTTTATTTCATTTTCAACATGTCACAAATATGAAATAATCTTTCCTCATTCTAATTGTTTTAGCTGTACTATTAAATAAATACAGTGCCACCATTTCATCATCAGAATCGCTGTCAACAGTCAATCTGGTCTGGAGGTACGCCATTTTCTTTTTCGTGTGTGAAAGTAAACTCAAAGTTATCTCACTAAGCGTTACTCGCGGTGAGAGTTAGTTTACCTACAGAAATAATTCTCTGTTAGCCCTTAAACGAATGTCGTAATACCGATATCTACATGTAACTTCAAGTTAACTGTTAACCAACACCTTAACCGGAGATTGTAATACAGACCCATAGTGATGTTTGAAGAAAATAAAAAATATAAGTAATGGAAGATTAAAACAAATAGAAAATAAAATTATTGGCTAGTTTCTACAAGTTAATTTGGTTTAAGAAAAGTTTTAGTGAAATAAACTATAGGCAGAATAAGAACATTTGGACAAGAGTAACACACCCTAGAAACTTAGCACATAATATTTTAGGTAACATGTGTTTAATCAAGTACCAGTTGCAAAGTAAAACTTTGATCTGTCTGTCCTTGTAGGATGATAATTTTTAGGTTATATTTTCAAGTCTGGCGGACGTAAATTGTACTACGTTGGCACTATAGATCAAGCTTCGTGTTATTGGACTAATATTGCAAAAGCTCAGAAATAAAGTGTTAAATACTGCGTAATTTTAAAGCAGCTGCTTGTCGGATTTTGTTCAAATGAATGGCAAATGAAATGAAAATGGGCTGAAGCGAAAACACAAGGGACAACGGTAAACAGGGTTATATGTTTACAGTCAATTGCCTTGTTTTGGTGTAACTACCAGACAAAGAATTATTGCGTTGTACCAATGTGCATTAATTTTTGGACAGAATATATGTTTTCTTTAGGTGCAGTATATAATATTAACTAAAATTTCTTAAGTCCATAAGAAATTAGGAAACATAATGCAGCACCCGAAATAAGCAGAAAATAAAGCAGTACAAAACATGAAGTTCTAGTACATTTTTGACCCTACTTTGGGGTGTTTTATTGGCATTTCATTGGTTTTATTCAAAACGATATTCGCGTAAAACCCAGGTGGATTGGGTGCATTGGTTCCTGCGGAAGCAGTAAAATCCTATTACACAAGGCATATCATAATGGTATCGTAATGACTATAATCTTCACAAAAGTTAAAGGGATATGCAGGTGGGTCGTACTGCAGACTCCAGCGAATCCCAAGCTTGCTCCTCCTATCTCCCGCGCCTAAACTGAGAAAATTGTATTAAGTAACCACGCTCGGATAAACGTTTGAAAAATGACAGATGCCAATCTAATAATAAGAAAGAATTTTACTTTCTGATCATGAACGTACAAAAATCTCTCTATGATAATCAGAACACGAGCGATGCACGTTTTAGCTTCACATGTTATGGTTAAATGTTAGTGATAAATATTTGAAATTTACGGATACCAATCTTACAAAAAGAAAAAAAATTACTTTCTGATCATGGCTATACAAAACTTATGTCTCTATGATACTTAGAACACGAGCTATGCACGTTTTATCTTCACATGTTATGGTTACACGTTACTGATAAATATCTGAAAATTACAGATACCAATATTATAACAAGAAAGAAATTTACTTTTGATCATGACCATACAAAAATCTTGTCTTTGTCATACTTAGAAAAGAGCGATGCACGTTTTAGCTTCACGTGTTATGGTTAAATATTACTGATAAATATTTGAAAATTACAGTAACCAATGTTATAACAAGAAAGAATTTTACTTTCTAATCATGAACTTACAAAAATCGTTTCTCTGCGTTACTTCTACCGCGAGCGATGCATGTTTTATCTTCGCATGGTTATGTTTACTATTACATGGTACATAAACATAAAGATATCGAGATTTAACTGTATTGGAACACCACAGTGAAGCGAAATAATTATTCATTTATAGATGAGTCGTATTTATTACACATGGGCTTCACTTACGTACCTATTTTGAGGACATGATTCTCAAACCATCGTTTGCATCGTCAGCTCTTATGTGACTGAATATTTGGCAATGACTAAAATATGTATGCATCAAAATTATTTTGTTTTCGATGGAAAGTATTATAAACAAATTTCAGGACTGGCTATGGGAAGCGCGCTATCACCATTTTTGCTCAGTTCATACATGAGCATTTTCGACACGCATAAGTAAAACCTTCCCACATATTTTTAAAACATGGTACAGTAACGTAGACGACATCTTTGCAATAGTGCACTACAAACAAATAGATGATGCTATGAAACTACTCAACCTTCAAGAACCCAGCATACACTTCACAGTAGAAACTGAAGAGGACTGTACTCTACCTTTTTTGGTCCTTAAAATCACAAAAAGCAAGGAAAAACCAGAATTTGGTATTCATTGAAAAACAACACACACACAGATAATTACATCAAACAAATATTTTCAACCCAATTTCACACAAACATGCCATCATCAACAGTCTCACACACAGATTAGTAAATCTACCCCTCAGCCAGCAAGAATATAAAAAGGAATAGCATCAAATCTTAAAAACTGGAATTAAAAATAGATATGGAAAAAACCTTGTAGATAAAAAACAAAAATCATTCAAACTTCAAAAGAGATTAAAACAGATCACAGCTCTCACACCAATAAAACAAGAAATTAGATTTGCTAAATTTACTTACCACTCCTGGGCCACAAATGTTCCAAAAAATATTCAAGCAATACAATATAACTTTGGCACCAAAAAGCAATTACAACATTAAAAACCTACTTAACAGAAATAATACTGATAGGATAAAACTGGAAGAAAAGTCAGGCATTTACAGGATTAAGTGTAAAGACTGAAAAAATTTACATAGGGTGAACAAAATGAAACATAGGCACTAGAAAGAAAAAACTTTTTAGGCACTGAAGATACAAAAATATTCATAAGTCCGCAATAGCAGCTCATTTCTGGTGTGAAAATCATGAAATTCAAGATAATACTGAATTACTAAAATACGCACAGAAACATAGCGAACTCGTCATATGGGAGAGAATATACATAGAAAAAAAAAAACTAATCAATTTCGAAATCCCGCCAGAAGGGAGACCCACATTTAAGTTCATCACTAATTCAACAGATGGCAGCAGGAACTCCAGAATTGCCCACACCACTGGATCAAGCTTTAGTCGCAAAAGAGGCGGCGATGCAAATGATGGTTTGCGAAACGTCCTCAAAATAGGTACGTACGTGAATCCGATGTGTAATAAATAGGACTCATTTATAAATTAATAAATAAACAAAGATGTTATGAATAATCTATGTAATATTACTTACAGTAATGGGGAATGATGCAATGCAGCTAAAAATTGTTTTAAATATTTTTTATTAGTGAACCTCAAAAAGGATTTTTGGTAAAATATCTATATTGAATTTTGGGTGGTATGTAATAGCTTTTGTATCTCTATGTACGTGTTAGAGAAAGTACAAATTTGACGATTACTTTAGTCTATAGTATTGTTCTTATATCTACAGTAAAATATTGTAATGTTTAAAAAGACATCTCAGTTAAAATAAGTAGAGAGAAAAGGTTGAAAATAAAGCAAGTTTTGAATACTATTTAATTCAAAATGAAGTTTAAGTGGATGTTGTAAGCTGTAAATGTTTTTGCCAACTACAGTGTGTATATGCAATATTTGGACCAGTATATTTTAAAGAGTGTCAAAATCACGCAAAAGTGTTACTTGATAAAATTTTAGTAAAAGATGAGATAAATATGTATTATACACAACCCCCCTTAAGATAAATTTAAAACTTTTTATCCCTTCACAACGCCGTTATGCTTTGTCTTTAAAATCTGCCAAATACGCAATAAAGTGCAGAAATAGTTTCTGTTATGCGTTTTCAACAAAATAGCATTGAAATTTGGTGACATGAATGTGTGAGGTGTTTAACGCCCGCTTTTACTACCTACGGCACCGCAGGCGATGACACTGATGATACATGAGATGATAATGGAGCACCGGTGGAATGAGTTGGCGGGGGAAACCGGAGATCCCAGAGAACTCCCGCCCCAGCGCCGTGTTGTCCACCACAAATCTCACGTCGCGGTCGCCTGGGATCGATCCCGGGCCGCCTTGGTGCGGCCTTAATATGAATATGAAGAGGAAAACCCTTGCTCTCAATTTTCACAATTTTGAAGTATTTTATAGCCTGTGACCATCTGGAAAAATAGGGAGTTTCATGGTGAAGGAGTTTGGTTAGGTGGCTCTTGAGAAACTGTGGCTCCACACACAAAAACAAATGGTTTCCTTTTTTTTGTATTAGAGAATCATATTTGTTTCTGCTTGTCTTTCTTTGTGATATGAATTGTCAACGTTGTGAACCATATAAGAGCATGGGCACTCCCATTACTTGTAAAATTTTAGTTTTGTTGTTTTCTGGCAGTCGTGATGCACCTTTTTGTGGTAACAGAAGTGTTTTCAAATTTATTAATCTTATTTTTTATATATTCATTTCTAAAATATGAAACATTGCACCCTAGATAGTTAAAATTGTTAAAGGCTTGTGTGCTAAACCAATGCATGTACACAGTGGCTGTCCTGTTGCCAACAGATGCACCAGAAGACGGAAGATAAACTAGGGAATGAGGATAGTGTTGCCAGAATGACCATGATGCAGGCCCAGAGACTAACCAACGGGCCATGGAAAGGAATTTGTATAATTGGGGACAAATTCTTAAGCAGAATTTTGTGTATTAATACAGTGAAAATTGTTGCTCAGATAATAAAAATGTACTACTAGTTATTATTAATACAGCCGGCGCTCATAGCCGTGGTCGGTAGTGTGTATATCTCTAGCGGCCACCAAATAGAGTGCCACGAGTTCGAGTCCCACCTTGGCCTTGTTTGTGTATAGTGTATCTGTGGAAAATTGCAGAAAACAGTAAAAGAAATGGAAAAAATAAGCAAAAAGAGTAATATAATATTAATGCTGTAATTAGCACTAACCGAACCTATCCCATGCCAAATAAAAATAATTGTAACATATTACTCTTATAAAAGCATACCTTTATTAATTATCATCATCATCATCATCATCATCATCATCATCATCATCATCATCATCATCATCATCATCATCATCATCATCATCATGTTCATCATCTTCATCATCTTCATCATCTTCATCTTCATCATCATCATCATCATCATCATCATCATCATCATCATCATCATCATCATCATCATCATCATCATCATCATCATCATCATCATCATCATCATCATCATCATCATCATCATCATCGTCATCATTGTTGTTTTCTCTTTAATTTTTAGGATCAAGCTGTATTCAGGAGAGTCTTTGCATTCACAACAAAGCTCTTGAGTTTTACTTTTAGAAAACATTGTTTCAAATAAGCTCTATCATAATCAGTGTCATGATTTACCCACTCTAATCTGGCCAGTAGTCTTAAACATTACAATGTCTCTAGTTTGGTTACGCAATGTTAGTAGCTTCAGCAAATTCATGTTTTTGCTATTGACAACACTACAGCAACCTAGGACATGCCCGCCATTCTCCTAGCAAACCACTGCCACTAATTTGCAGTTTTACCATAATATTCAGAACAAGGAACACAAGCGTATCCTGCAATTACTTATCTGGCCCAGAGTACCAACATTTAGAAATGAAAAAGTGAGGTCCTGTGTTAAAGCATTGGCAACACGAAAGCAATCGCTGTGTGAGTAGTATTCTTAGTGGGAACTGAACTATAAAGAAAAGTCAGACTTCCAGAAAGATACGTTGCCTACTAAACCTCCTCAGGCAAGCCACCACACACTCATTCTGAAAGTTGGTGCTATTGTTCTGCTCATCGCAGACATAAACTTGGGACCAGAAATAAAATTTCACATGGTCATGTGTGCTGAATGATAACTTCTGTAACATTGCAAGCTATTATGAGAACTGGAAAGGGAAGTATTACTTTTATTCTTGTTCATTGTCATCTACTTTTCTCGGTTTAAGCCATCAGAGCTTGTTCCGTTCTCAAATTTTAAATTAAAAGTATTGTAATTCCTTTCTTGGAAGTGTTGAAAACATTGTTGTTATGATAAATTAACTTTAAAGAGAGTCGATTAATGACACTAAACAACACTTACTTTTAAATTTTTCCGGAACATGTTTCTGAGGCTTTGCCTCTATCATCAGCCAGCTCTCGACTGGTTCTCATTGGTGTAGTTGACGATATTTTGTCACAGGTCTCCTCTAGTGGCGGTTCAAGGGACTTGCTGAACAAATCTTTCTGGGGGATGTCGAAATTGAATACTTTGTTCCTATTTTTTGAAATGAAGGTTTGTTCCAATGTGGATAGTTCTTGTTTTTCTGATGTATGTTTTAGTAGTTTTGGTTCTGGAGTTATGTTGTTGGTTTTTTCCCAAAAATGTATGGCAACTGCTGATTTTTCTAATTGTTTATATTTTATGTTTCTAAAGTGTTCCATTGCTCTTGTTTCTAAATTTCTTTTGGTTTTCCCAATATAAATTTAAAAGTGTTGTTTAGTGTCATTAATCGACTCTCTTTAAGGTTTAAGGTGTTGTATCCATCTTTTTCTTGGTCTACCAATATTTCTTGTACCTAATGGTTTGTAATCTAAAACTAATTTTGGAGTGCGACTATCATTCATTCTGTTGACATGTTCCTTCCAGTTATTTCTATATTGTTTTATTCTTTCGATTCATTTCGAATGTCCTCACTTCTTTGCTTATCTAAAAGATTATACCCTGCTACATTTCTTAAAATCTTCATTTCCGCTGTTTCAATCTTTTGTTCTTTTTAATTGTTTTGTTGTTTAAGTCCAAAGTTCACTAACATATAATAATATAGGAACTGCTATTGCGTTATAAAATTTTGATTTGGTCTTGCTTCTGGTACATGTTAAGGTTCTCTTTATGGTGCCTAATATACCATTAAATTTGTGATTTTATTTAAAATGTCACTATTTTTAAAACAAGAGGTATAATTAATCAGTTGACTTTTTCAGTGGGTTTTTCTGCCAATAGTATTTTGGCTCTTATCAGATTGGATCCCTTGAAGGCTAAAACTTTAGTTCTGTTATAGCTATTATTTAACTATGTTGACAGGATTATTTAATATATGTAATGCTGTTTGTAGACAATTTTTTGAGCCAGATATGAGAACTTGATCGTCTGCAAATAACAAAGTATCTAAATATTTATTTCTAATTATAAAATGCAAATCTAATTTTGTCTGCCTATCAGATATGGTATTGGCAATACAAATATTATAAAGTTACTATGAAAGTGGACACCCTTGTTTTACTCCTTGGTTTATTGTTGCTATTAAATCTGTCTTCATTCCCGTTTATATCATGTTCTTATTTTCAACACATGAACTTCTTATCGCTGTTATGAAATGTTGGGTTACACCTTTCTGCTTCATAATACTCCATAATTTATATGGTTGCTTGCAAATGCTCATGGAGTTGGAGAATTTCCATTTCTCCTCTGGCCTCCCAATCACGTGTGACTAGTTGTGCTGTCAGTTCCCTATCTGTTTTTCTCAGGGCACTACACTGGAGCAGATGATATCTGTCCCTCAATGAGTTCAGGTCCCTACACGGTGTGCAGGTCGGAGATTCAAAAATATCAACCTGTGTAGATGAGCGGCCAAACAGTCGTGGCCAGTAATCAGTCGGAAGATGGCTATAGTACTGCTTCTTGGGTAGTCTGGGATGGGATTTTTACTTCCTTGTAGAATTTTCCATTGCTTGTTGAAACTTTTTTCTTTGCATCCTTCTTTCCAGAATAAGTGATTCTATTGTTTATATGTAGTTTTGATGTGTGGAATGAGGATTTTTGTTGGCAGCTTTGTTTTATTTATGTTCCTTTTTTTTGCCAAGGAATCTGCTATTTCATTGGCTATAATTCCAGAGTGAATGGGATCCACTGGAAGTGTACTTCTTTTTTAGACATTGTAGTATCCGTAATGAACTGTACACTTCAAGTGTTCTATTGTTGTTAGGGTACAGCGAGGATAGGCCTTTAGTGATTAAGAATCGCTTAAAATCACTCCTTTAGAGAAAGAGTTCACATGGTTGAAGAGTTGTTTCAGCGAGTTGTTGATTGCTTCTAATTCTGCATCATAGTGGGTTGCTAGTGTGCCCAAACAGATGTAAAAATTTAATATTTTACTATGTATTCCTGCTCCAGCATTACTTTCTTTGTCAAATAGGGAGCCGTCTGTGTATATGTGTAGCCATGAGTCTTGTGGATAATAAGTTTCAATTGCTTCTAGAGCTAGCATTTTAAGTGTTTCTGCACTTACATCCCTTTGTGACTCTATATTTTGCAGAAGGTTTACTCTGCTATTTATTTTAGGTTGTGATAGAGGGCAGACTGGAAGTGGGAGATGTTCAATTTTGTTTGTGTCTTCAAGGTTGTATTTTCTCTGTAGGTTATAGGCTTTCTGCATAAACCTTTTTGTGTTCTTAAGGTCCTTTCTCTGCTTTTGTAGTTCTTCCAGTGAGTATTAAAGGGAAGCCTTTGTAGTTTCTCATTTAGTAGGAGATTCCTTTTTTCCATTTCATTTTTAATTGGCAAGTTATTTGTAGCAATTTGCAATGCAGTTATTGGTGTCGATTTGACTGCTCCCATTATTAGTCTGAGTGCTTGGTTCTGTAATGTTTCACGTTATGCTAGTTTGCTTTGACTTGCTGTTAGTATCACCTCGCTTCCATAGAGGAGTGCAGGTTTGATGTAACTTTTATAGGTGGTGTTGAGTGTATTGACGGAGGACCCCAATTTCCTGCCAGCTAGTCTTTTGAGTGTTGTTAATCTCTGAGTAGTCTTATCTATGGTTTCATTAATGTGGGTTTGCCAAGATAATTTAGAATCAAGTGTTATGCCCAGATATATATAATTTTATGTTTCTGTTAGTTGCTCACCATTTAGTGTTATTTTGATAAGCGGTTTTGTGTGGCAAAGCGTGAACACTTGGTATGTTGTTTTGGATAAGTTCAGTCATTTCGTTAGCTATTTAAATCCATTTACCTTGTCAAACACCTTCTCAAAATATATAAATTTTGTGTAAGTCTACATATTGAACTTCCTATGTTTTTCAATTATCTGATTTACAGTAAATATACAGTTAGAACAAGATCTTCCATTTCTGAATCCATTTTGCACTTCCATAATTATATTTTCCATTATTATATTTAAACGACAGTTCAGAATAGATGCATAAATTTTATAGCCCCTATTTAAAATGCTTATTCGTCTATAATTTTTACATTCATGACTATCACCTTTCTTATAAATTGGATATATTTTTGCTATTCTCCATTTTTCTGGAATATGACCGAACTTCCAACATATTAAGTCTAATAGTCTGTATTTCAATGGAGTGTAGGCGTAATTAATTAATTCATTATTAATGTTATCCACTCCAACAGTTTTCTTATTTTAGAGGTTATTAATTGTATTCATGTCAAAAATAAAATTAATTCTACTGAGAACATGGCTTTCTCTGACGAGGCTATAGTTCCCACCACAGCTAGCATCTGCTGTGGCTATAAACATACACATGGCTAAACATTCCAGAAACTTATCATCTCTCTTCCTAAGCTAGAGTTTACTCACAGACAACTGCATGTAGCATACAATCCTGTAAAGAGTCCAGAAGATATCTATACAAAAACATTGTGTACTTTAATAAGACTTCGTTTTGTGGAGTTTATGTAATTACAACTGGTCCAGATTGTTTTGTGATTGAACCTCATAAAACAATTTGGTCCTGTAAATATCAATCAGATATTGTTCAACAGACCTGGGGAAGTGTACTCACCAAGTGTCAGCCTCATACGTGGCGAAGGGTGATGGATTTTTAGTGGACATAAAAATCATTAGCATCGCATAAAGGTGGGTTGCCGAGTGGTAGATTTTTGTCATATAAAATAAACTCAAGCCTAATAAAGAGGCCTCTGAGCAAAATTAAAATTATTTCACACCCAATAAGGAACGGGACGCTCAGAACCACTGTACTTAAACTGCGTCCCATAAGTAAAAACTCAATTTCAATTTATTTCCTTCATTACTATTAAAGTGGAAAAGTTAAGAGAAAACCGGTTCACTGCAGTTAAGGAGGCGAGGAACAACTTTGTTCACTACTTTTGAGAAATGTTTCCCAAGTCTGTTTTACAATGTGTGGAATTGATCTGGTAATGACGTTGTGAAAATAATGTACATACTTATTTGAGATGTATTGAACCGTTTTTACTTCTTGTAGTTTTTCTGTTTTACATGATGACAAGTGCAGTGTGTATAATTTAGAATTGGAACTATGTACTATTTTAATGATTGCAATTAATTCAGTTCATGACTAGTGATATGGGCTTTGGTTTCTAACGTGAGAGTTTCGTTACACTATCAATCCTCGCCTTCGGTAGTTATATTACGACGCCGTCTTCTTGAACAACTCCTGCTCCTTCTTCTCCGTCTTGAACAACTCCTTCTTCTCCTCCTTCTTGAGCAGCTCCTTCTCCTCCGTCTTGAACAACTTCGTCTTCTCCGTCTTGAACAACTTCGTCTTCTCCGTCTTGAACAACTTCTCCTCTTCCTTCTTGAGCAGCTTCGGCGTCTTGATCTTCTTCTCCGACAAGCAGCATTGACAGTGTTCAAGGGACCCTCTTCTTTGAAAAAATTGACGAGTTTCACTCGGTCTGCATCAGTTAACTTTATCAACATATCTTCGTCGTTTTTCATGGTAACAACTTGCGGAAAATTTACTTGGACTTCTGACAATGGATTCTCTTCCTTGCTGTGTGTACCTTCTCCTTTTCCGCGTGACGGATACTTGGGGTTTTTCATCGTAAAAATTTGCGCTAATTTTACTTTGTCATTTACCGAAGTCTCCTCTTCCTTGCTGTGTGTACTTTCTCCTTTTCCGCGAGAGAAGGTTACGCCAGATTTTGGTTCTCCCATTTCGTTACTTGAATATTATAAAACTTTAATTTAAAAGTCTTGTTTCCTTGTCGAACAGAAAATTTTGATATTGATTTCTGGTTGTTATGGAGATTCATCGTCATTTAACATGCAAATATATTAAACAAAAGCGAGGAAAAACAAATTGGTTGGAAACTTATGAAAAATAAATTATGATGTGTTGCTTCCGGGTGTTCCTTACTTTAGTTCAAAATGTTCTTACGGAAATATATCCTATCTACTTACGTTGATGAGATACATGTTTGTAGAAATAGTTCTTATACGTAATTTTCTTGTAAGTCCTCGGAAATTAGAGAATAAAATGGGCTTTAAGCAATGCATAAATTTTTTGAAAACTGACCGCTGAGTGATATCTGTGACATTCTGCGAATTTTGTAATGCCAAGATATTAAGACTTACATATTGATGTTTGAAGGAAATAAAAAATATAAGTAACGGAAGAATAACACAAATAGAAAATAAAATTATTGGCTAGTTTCTACAAGTTAATTTGGTTTAAGAAAAGTTTTAGTGAAATAAACTATAGGCAGATTAAAACTTTTTGGACAAGAGCAACAAACCGTAGAAATTTGGCACATAATATTTTAAGTAACATGTGTTTAATCAAGTACCAGTTGCAAAGTAAACCTTACTGTGCTTGGAAGATGATAATTTTTAGGTTATATTTTCAAGTTTGGGGGATATAAATTTTACTACGTTGGCACTATAGAACACGCTGCATGTTATTGGACGAATATTGCAAAAGCTCAGAAATAAAGTGTTAAACACTGCGTAATTTGAAAGCAGCTGTCTGTTGGATTTGTTGAAATGAATGGTAAATGAAATGAAAAAGGGCTGAAGCGAAAACACGAGGGACAACGATAAACAAGGTTATATGTTTACAGTCAATTGCCTTTTTTTGGTGTAACCAACAGACAAAGAATTATTGCATAGCACCAATGAGCATGAACTTTCGGACATTATATATGTATTCTTTAGGTACAGTACGTAATATTAACTACAATTTTTAGGTCCATAAGAAATTAGGAAACATAATGCGGCACCCGATATAAGCAGAAAATAGAGCAGTACAAAACATAAAGTTCTAGTACACTTTTGGCCCTACATTGGGGTGTTTTATTGGCATTTCATTGGTTTTATTCAAAACGATATTCGTGTAAAACCCAGGTTAATTGGGAGCATTCGTTCCTGAGGAAGCAGTGACCTATTACCCAAGGCGTATCATAATGGTATCGTAATGACTATAATCTTCACAAAAGCTAAAGGGATATGCAGGCAGGCCGTACTACAGACTCCAGCAATTGCCAATCTTGCTCCTCATATCTCCCGCGCCTGAACTGAGAAAATTGTATCAGCTTATTACTCTCGGATAAATGTTTGAAAAATGACAGCTACCAATCTGATAATAAGAAAGAATTTTACTTTCTGATCATAACCGTACAAAAAATCTTGTCTCTATGATACTCAGATCACGAACGATGCACGTTTTAGCTTCACATGTTATGGTTAAATGTTACTGATAAATATTTGAAATTTACAGATACCAATCTTACAACAAGAAGGAATTTTATTTTCTGATCATGGCTATACAAAATTTCTGTCTCCATGATACTTAGAACATGAGCGATGCACGTTTTATCTTCACATGTTATGGTTACACGTTACTGATAAATATCTGAAAATTACAGATACCAATATTATAACAAGAAAGAATTTTACTCTCTGATCATAAAAGTACAAAAGTCCGGTCTCTACGATACTTAGAACACGAGCGATGCACGTTTTATCTTCACATGTTATGGTTACACGTTACTGATAAATATTTGAAAATTACAAATACCAATATTACAACAAGAAAGAATTTTATTTTCTGGTCATGGCTAAACAAAATTTCTGTCTCAATGATACTTAGAAAAGAGCGATGCACGTTTTAGCTTCACATGTTATGGTTAAATGTAACTGATAAATATTTGAAAATTACAGATACCAATATTATAGCAAGAAAGAGTTTTACTTTCTGATCATGAACTTACAGCAAATATATTTATGTTCTGCATTTGCACCATCTATAGTACGTACGGCAAGAATCATAAGTAATACTTCAACTTGCATTGCGACAGCGCTCACACTGCATAAATCGCAATGTAATTAGAAAATGGTATTCTTTAAGGCACATTGTAGGACAAAACCATTATGGTATTGTACATTTAATTATCTACATTACATGTGTGAACAGTGTTTGCAATAACGGTTAGGACATCGATACAAACTGCATAACCTAAATATTTGTTTTATTCACTGTTTGCTTTACAGCTTGTAACTTTCCTCTGGTAATGCTTTAACGAAACGCAAATTAAACATTGCACCCACTATTTGCAAAATCGAATGTTTACTACTTCAGCATGTTTCTGAACATTTATACCTACCCACCTACACATATAGTATTTCGTGTACTTTCGGGTATAGGTTAAACATCTTTATTTATTACATTTATGTTCGTTAAAACATAATATGGTCGCATAAAATATTGCATTGCTTGCAACAAGTCACTGACACCATGGGATACTAGAAATTATCATTCCATAACCAAGTACGTCAAGTTACCTAATACTCATGTGGTTTATTTTATTTCATTTTCAACATGTCACAAATATGAAATTATCTTTCCGCATTCTAATTGTTTTAGCTGTACTATTAAATAAATACCGTGCCAACATTTCATCATCAGAATCGCTGTCAATATTCTATCTGGTCTGGAGGTACGCCATTTACTTTTTTTGTGTGTGAAGGTAAACTCAAAGTTATCTCATTAACCGTTACTCGAGGTGAGGGTTAGTTTACCTACAGAAATTACTCTCAGTTAGCCCTTAACCGAATGTCGTAATACCGACATCTGCGTGTAACTCCAAGTTAACTGTTATCCAACGCATTAACCGGAGATTGTAATACAGACCCATAGTGTTGTTTGAAGGAAATAAAAAATATAAGTAATGGAAGATTAAAACAAATAGAAAACAAAATTATTGGCTAGTTTCTACAAGTTAATTTGGTTTAGGAAAAGTTTTAGTGAAATAAACTATGGGCAGAATAAAAAAATTTGGACAAGGGTAACACACCCTAGAAACTTAGCACATAATATTTTAAGTAACATGTAATTAATCAAGTACCAGTTGCAAAGTAAACCTTTGATCTGTCTGTGCTTGGAAGATGATAATTTTTAGGTTATATTTTCAAGTCTGGCGGATGTAAATTGTACTACGTTGGCACTATAGATCATGCTTCGTGTTATTGGACGAATATTGCAAAAGCTCAGAAATAAAGTGTTAAATACTGTGTAATTTGAAAGCAGCTGTGTGTTGGATTTGTTGAAATGAATGGCAAATGAAATGAGAATGGGCTGAAGCGAAAACACAAGGGACAACAATAAACAATGTTATATGTGTACAGTCAATTGCCTTGCTTTGGTGTAACCACCAGACAAAGAATAATTGCATAGTACCAATGTGCATTAACTTTTGGACAGAATATACCGTTTGTTTAGATACAGTACTTACTATTAACTACAATTTCTTAAGTCTGTAACAAATTAGGAAACAAAAGGCAGCACCCGATATAAGCAGCAAATAGAGCGGTACAAAACATAAAGTTCTAGTACACTTTTTGCCCTACGTTGGCAAATATGAAATTATCTTTCCGCATTCTAATTGTTTTAGCTCTACTATTAAATAAACACCGTGCCAACATTTCATCATCAGAATCGCTGTCAAGATTCTATCTGCTCTGGAGGTACGCCATTTACTTTTTTGTGTGTGAAGGTAAACTCAAAGTTATCTCTCACAACACACACACACACACACACACACACACACACACACACACACACACACACACACACACACACACACACACACACACACACACACACACACACACACACACACACACACACACACACACACACACACACACACACACACACACACACACACACACACACACACACACACACACACACACACACACACACACACACACACACACACACACACACACACACACACACACACACACACACACACACACACACACACACACACACACACACACACACACACACACACACACACACACACACACACACACACACACACACACACACACACACACACACACACACACACACACACACACACACACACACACACACACACACACACACACACACACACACACACACACACACACACACACACACACACACACACACACACACACACACACACACACACACACACACACACACACACACACACACACACACACACACACACACACACACACACACACACACACACACACACACACACACACACACACACACACACACACACACACACACACACACACACACACACACACACACACACACACACACACACACACACACACACACACACACACACACACACACACACACACACACACACACACACACACACACACACACACACACACACACACACACACACACACACACACACACACACACACACACACACACACACACACACACACACACACACACACACACACACACACACACACACACACACACACACACACACACACACACACACACACACACACACACACACACACACACACACACACACACACACACACACACACACACACACACACACACACACACACACACACACACACACACACAGATAATTACATCACACAAATATTTTCAACCCAATTTCACACAAACATGCCATCATCAACAGTCTCACACACAGATTAGTAAATCTACCCCTCAGCCAGCAGGAATATCAAAAGGAATACCATCAAATCTTAAAAACTGGAATTAAAAATGGATATGGAAAAAACCTTGTAGATAAAAAACTAAAATCATTCAAACTTCAAAAGGGATTAAAACAGATCACAGCTCTCACACCAATAAAACAAGAAATTAGATTTGCTAAATTTACTTACCACTCCTGGGCCACAAAAGTTCCAAAAAATATTCAAGAAAGACAATATAACTTCGGCACCAAAAAACAATTACAACATTAAAAACCTACTTATCAGTAATAATACTGATAAGATAAAACCGGAAGAAAAGTCAGGCATTTACAGGATTAAGTGTAAAGACTGAAAAAATTTACATAGGGAGGACAAAATGAAACATAGGCACTAGAAAGAAAGAACATTTTAGGCACTAAAGATACAAAAATATTGATAACTCCGCAATAGCAGCTCATTTCTGGTGTGAAAATCATGAAATTGAAGATAACACTGAATTACTAAAATACGCACAAAAACATAGTGAACTCGTCATATGGGAGAGAATATACATAGAAGAAAAAAAAAACCAATGAACTTCGAAATCCCGCCAGAAGAGAATCCCAAATTTAAGTTCATCACTAAATCAACAGATGGCAGCAGCAACTCCAAAATTGCCCTAACTACTGGATCAAGCTTTAATTACATAAGAGCCGACGATGCAAACGATGGTTTGCGAAGCATGTCCACAAAATAGGTACGTAAGTGAAGCCGATGTGTAATAAATACGACTCATCTATAAATTAACAAAAAAACAAAGATGTTTTAAATAATCTATGTAATATTATTTACAGTAATGGGGCATTATGCAATGCAGCTAAAATTGATTTAAATATTTTTTATTAGTGAACCCCAAAAAGTATTTTTGGTAAAACATCTATATTGAATTTTGGGTTGTATGTAACACCTTCTGTATCTCCATATACGTGTTAGAGAAAGTACAAACTTGACGATTAATTTAGTCTATAGTATTGTTCTTATATCTACAGTAAAATACTGTAATGTTTAAAAAGACATCTCAGTTAAAAGAAGTAGAGAGTAAAGGTTGAAAATAAAGCAAGTTTTGAATACTATTTAATTCAAAATGAAGTTTAAGTGGATGTTGTAAGCTGTAAAGGCTTTTGCCAACTACTGTGTGTATATGCAGTATTTGTTTGGACCAATATATTTTAGAGAGTGCAATGCGATCAGAAACATAGTAGGGGTAGTATTTTAGAGTTGTAAGGTTGCTTATGGTTTTCTTTGAATCCTAACGGATGAGAATGCAAAGCTTCAACTAGATAGGCCAGAGAAGTTGATTTGTATTTTAGATGTTGACTATAAGTCAATTTCTGGAATCTAATATACATGCCTTCGTCAAAACCACGCAAAAGTATTACTTGATCAAATTTTAGTAAAAGATGAGATAAATGAAAATTATATACAACCCCCCTTAAGATGAAAATTTTAAAACATTTTATCCCTTCACAACGCCGTTATGCTTTGTCTTTAAAATCTGGCAAATATGCAATAAAGTGCAGAAATAGTTTCTGTTATGCGTTTTCAACAAAATAGCATTGAAATTTGGTGACATGCATACGTGAAGTGTTTAACGCCCGCTTTCACTACATACGGCACCGCAGGCGATGACACTGATGATACATGAGATGATAATGGAGCACCGGTGGAATGAGATGGCGGGGTAAACCGGAGATCCCGGAGAAAACCCGCCCCAGTGCCGTGTTGTCCACCACAAATCTCACGTCGCGGTCGCCTGGGATCGATCCCGGGCCGCCTTGGTGCGGCCTTGACATGAATATGAAGAGGAAAACCCTTGTTCTCAATTTTCAAAACTTTGAAGTATTTTATAGCCTGTGACCATCTGATAAAATAGGGGCTTTCATGGTGAGGGAACTTGGTTTAGTGACTCTTGAGAAACTGTGGCTCCACACACAAAAACAGATGGTTTTCCTTTTTGCTTTTATTTTTTTTTTTTTTTGTATTAGAGAATCATCTTTGTGTCTGCTTGTCTTTCTTTGCGTTATGAATTGTCAACATTGTGAGCGATATAAGAACATGGGCACTGCCATTACTCGTAAAATTTTAGTTTGGTTTGTGTTGTGGCAGTCGTGCTATATCTTTTTATGGTATCACAAGTGTTTTTAAATTTATTAATATTATTTTTTATATATTCATTTCTAAAATATGAGACATTGCAGCCTAGATAGTTAAAATTGTTAAATACTTGTGTGCCAAACCAATGCATTTACACAGTGGCTGTCCTGTTGCCAACTGATGCACCAGAAGACGGAACATAAACTAGGGAATGAGGATAGTGTTGCCAGAATTACCTTGATGCAGGCCCAGAGACTAACAAGCGGGCTATGGAAAGGAATTTGTATAGTTGGGGACAAATTGTTAAGCAGAATTTTGTGTATTATTACAGTGAACATTTTTGCTCAGATAATAAAAATTTACTACTAGTTATTATTAATACTGCCGGCCGTCATAGCCGTGGTCGCTAGTGTGTATATCTCTAGCAGCCGCCACATAAAGTGTCACGGGTTCGGATGTTTGATATTATGTATCTGTGGAAAATTGCAGAAATCAGTAAAACAAATGGAAAAAATAAGCACAAAGAAAAATATAATATTAATGCTGTAATTAGCACTAACCGAACCTATCCCATGCCAGATAAAAATAATGGCAAAATATTGCAGTTATAAAAGCATACCTTATCATCATCATCATCATCATCATCATCATCATCATCATCATCATCATCATCATCATCATCATCATCATCATCATCATCATCATCATCATCATCATCATCATCATCATCATCATCATCATCATCATCATCATCATCATCATCATCATCATCATCATCATCATCATCATCATCATCATCATCATCATCATCATCATCATCATCATCATCATCATCATCATCATCATCATCATCATCATCATCATCATCATCATCATCATCATCATCATCATCATCATCATCATCATCATCGCCGCCGTCGTCGTCGTAGTAATCGTCGTCGTCGTCATCATCGCCATCACCGCCATCGTCATCGTCATCTTCATCATCATCACTATTATTATCACTATTATTACTATTACTATTAGTATTAGTATTACTATTGGTATTAGTATTACTATTCTTACTAATAGTATTACTATTCTTACTATTCTTACTATTATTATCATTATTTTTCTTTTTAGTTTTTAAGATCAGGCTGTATTCAGGAGAGTCTTGCATTCACATCAAAGCCCAAGAGTTTTAATTTTAGAAAACATTGTTTCAAATAAGCACTATCATAATCAGTGTGATGATTTACCCACTCCAATCTGGCCAGTTTCCTTACACTTTACTATGTCGCTAGTTTGGTTACGCAATGTTAGTAGCTTCAGCAAATACATGTTTTCGCCATTGTCAATGCTACAGCAACCTAGGACGTGCCCGTCATTCTCCTAGCAAACCACTGTCACCAATTTGCAGTTTTACCATAATATTCAGAACAAGGAACACAAACATATTCTGCAATTACTCATCTGGCACAGAGTACCAACATTTAGAAATAAAAAGTGAGATCCTGTGTTAAAGCATTGGCAACATGAATGCAGTCGCTGTGTGAGCAATAATCTTAGTGAGAACTGAACTATAAAGAAAAATCACACTTCCAGAAACATATGTTGCCCACCACACACTCATTGTGAAAGCTGGTGCTACTGTTATGCTCATGGAAAACATAAACTTGGGACCAGAAAGATAATTTCACATGGCCATGTGTGCTTAATGTAAACTTCTGTAACATTGCAAGTTATTATGAGAACTGGAAAGGTCTATATTGCTTGTGTTGATGTTCAGCGTCATAAACTTTTCACGGTTTAAGCCATCAAGGCTCGTTCCAGACTCAAATTTTAAATTAAAAGTGTTGTATCCATCTTTTTCTTGGTCTACCAATATTTCTTGAAACCAATGGTTTGTAATCGAAAACTCATTTTGGAATGTAGCTATCATTCTTTCTGTTGACATGTCCCCTCCAGTATTTCTATATTCTTTTATTCTTTCTGTTAGCTTAAAAATATTCAATTCATTTCAAATGTCATCACTTCTTTGCTTATCTAAAATATTATACCCTGCTACATTTCTTAAAAGTTTCATTTCCACTGTTTCTGTCTTTTGTTCTTTTTCAAATTCACTACCATATGATAGTACAGGAACTGCTATTTCCTTATAAAACTTTAATTTGGTCTCTCTTCTAATACTTTTTAAGGTTCTCTTTATGGTGCCACATATACCATTAATTCTGTTATTTTATTTAAAATGTCAGTATTTTTAAAACAAGAGACATTGCAACCAAGATAATTAAATCAGTTGACTTTTTCAGCGGGTTTTGCTGCTAATAATTTTTGGCTCTTATGAGAATGGATCCCTTGAAGGCTAAAACTTCAGTTCTGTTTATATATATTCTTCAACTATATTTACAGGGTTATTTAATATATGTAATGCTGTTTGTAGACCACTTTTTGAGCCAGATATGAGAACTTGATCGTCTGCAAATAATAAAGTATCTAAATATTTATTCCTAATTATAAAATGCAAATCTAATTTTATCTGCCTATCAGATACGGCATCGGCAATATAAATATTATAAAGTTACGATGAAAGTGGACACCCTTGTCTTACTCCTTTGTTTATTGTTGCTATTAAATCTGTCTTCATTCTGGTTTCTCTCATGATCTTACTTTCTACACATAATCTTCTTATCGCTGTAATGAAATAATGGGGTACATCTTTCTGTTTCATAATACTCCATAATTTATATGGTTGGGTGCTTGCTAATGCTCATGGAGTTGGAGAATTTCCATTTTCCTTCTGGCCTCCCATTAACGTGTGATTAGTTGTGCTGTCAGTTCTCCATCTGTTTTTGTCAGGGCTCTACACCAGAGCAGATGATCTCCATCCATCAATGAGTTCAGGTCCCTACACAGTGTGCAGGTCGGGGATTCAAACATATTAATCCTGTATGGATGAGCAGCCAAACAGTCGTGGCCAGTAATCAGTCAGAAGATGGCAACAGTGCTGCTTCTTGGGTGGACTGGGATGGGATTTTTACTTCCTTGTAGAATTTTCCATTGCTTGTTGGTACTTTTTCTTTGCATTCTTCTTTCCAGAATAAGTTGATTCTATTGTTTATATGTAGCTTTGATGTGTGGAATGAGGATTTTTGTTGGCAGCTTTGTTCTATTTGTGTTACTTTTTTTGCAAATTAATCTGCTATTTCATTGGCTATAATTCCAGAGTGGGATGGAATCCACTGTAAGTGTACTTCTTTTTTTAGACATTGTAGTATCCGTAATGAACTGTACACTTCAAGTATTCTATTGGTGTTAGGGTACAGCGAGGATAGGCCTTTACTGATTTAGAATCGCTTAAGATCACTGTTTTAGAGAAAGAGTTCACATGGTTGAAGAGTTGTTTCAGCGAGGTGTTGATTGCTTCTAATTCTGCATCATAGTGGGTTGCTAGTGTGCCCAAGCAGATTTAAAATTGAATATTTTACTATGTATTCCTGCTCCAGCATTACTTTCTTTGTCAAATAGGGAGCCATCTGTGTATATGTGTATCCATGAGCCTTGTGGATAATAAGTTTCAATTGCTTCTAGAGCTAGCATTTTAAGTGTTTATGCACTTACATCCCTTTTTGACTCTATATTTTGCAGAAGGTTTACTCTGCTATTTATTTTAGGTTGTGATATAGGGCAGATTGGAAGTTGGAGATGTTCAATTTTGTTTGTGTCTTCAAGGTTGTATTTTCTCTGTAGGTTATAGGCTTTCTGCATAAACCTTTTTGTGTTCTTAAGGTCCTTTCTCTGCTTTTGTAGTTCTTCCAGTGGGTATTAAAGGGGAGCCTTTGTAGTTTCTCAATTAGGAGGAGATTCTGTTTTTCCATTTCATGTTTAATTGGCAAGTTATTTGCAGCAATTTGCAATGCAGTTATTGGTGTCGATTTCACTGCTCCCATTATTAGTCTGAGTGCTTGGTTCTGAAATGTTTCAAGTTGTGCTAGTTTGCTTTGACTTGCTGTAAGTATCACCTCGCTTCCACAGAGGAGTGCTGGTTTGATGTAACTTTTATAGGTGGAGTTGAGTGTATTGACGGAGGACCCCAATTTCCTGCCAGCTAGTCTTTTGAGTGTTGTTAATCTCTGAGTAGTCTTATCTATGGTTTCATTAATGTGGGTTTTCCAAGATAATTTAGAATCGAGTGTTATGTCCAGATATATATAATTTTCTGTTTCTGTTAATTGCTCACCATTTAGTGTTATTTGGAAAGCGGTTTTGTGTGGCAAAGCGTGAACACTTGCTATTTTGTTTTGGATAAGTTCAGTTATTTCGTTAGCTATTTAAATCAAACACCTTCTCAAAATCTATAAAATTTGTGTAAGTATACATATTGAACTTCCTATGTTTTTCAATTATCTGATTTATAATAAATAAATATTTAGAACGAGATCTTCCATTTCTGAATACATTTTGCACTTCCATAGTTATATTTTCCATTATTATATTTAAACGACAGTTCAGAATAAATGCATAAATTTTATAGCATGTATTTAAAATGCTTATGCCTCTATAATTCTTACATTCATGACAATCACCTTTCTTATAAATTGGATATAATTTGCTATTCTCCAGTTTTCTGGAATATGACCGAACTTCCAACATATTAAGTCTAATAGTCTGTATTTCAATGGAGTGGAGGCGTAATTAATTAATTAATTATTATTAATGTTATCCACTCCAACAGTTTTCTTATTTTAGAGGTTATTAATTGTATTCACGTCAAAAATAAAATTAATTCTACTGAGAACATGGCTTTCTCTGACGAGGTATAGTTCCCACCACAGCTAGCATCTGCTGTGACTTTAAACATACACATGGCTAAACATTCCAGAAACTTACCATCTATCTTCCTAAGCCAGAATTTACTCACAGACAACTGCATGTAGCATACAATCCTGTAAGGAGTCCAGAAGATACCAATACAAAAACATTCAGTACTGTAATAAGACTTCGTTTTGTGGAGTTTATGTAATTACAACTGGTCCAGATTGTTTTATGATTGAACCTCATAAAACAATTTGCTCCTGTAAATATCAATTAGATATTGTACAACAGACCTGGGGAAGTGTACTCACCAAGTGTCAGCTTCATACGTGGCGAAGGGTGATGTGTTTTTTAGTGGACATAAAAATCATTAGCATCGCATAAAGGTGGGTTGCCGAGTGGTAGATTTTGGTCACATAAAATAAATTAAAGCCTAAAAAAGAGGCCTCTGAGCAAAATTAAATATATTTCACACCCAATAAGGAACTTTACGCTCAGAACCACTGTTCTTAAACTGCGTCCCATAAGTAAAAACTCAATTTCAATTTATTTCCTTCATTACTATTAAAGTGGAAAAGCTAAGAGATAACCGGTTCACTGCAGTTAAGGGGGCGAGGAAGAACTTTGTTCACTACTTTTGAGAAATGTTTCCCAGGTCTGTTTTACAATGTGTGGAACTGATCTGGTAATGATATTGTGAAAATAATGTACATACTTGGTTGAAATGTATTGAACCGTTTTTACTTCTTGTAGTTTTTCTGTTTTACATGATGACAGGTACAGTGTGTATAATTTCGAATTGGAACTATGTACTATTTTAATGATTGCAATTAATTCAGTTCATGACTAGTGCTATGGGCTTTGGTTTCGAACGTGAGGGTTTCGTTACACTATCAATCCTCGCCTTCGGTAGTTATATTACGACGCCGTCTTCTTGAACAACTCCTACTCCTTCTTCTCCGTCTTTAACAACTTCTTCTTCTCCTCCTTCTCGAACAACTTCTTCTCCTCCTTCTTGAGCAGCTCCTTCTCCTCCGTCTTGAACAACTTCGTCTTCTCCGTCTTGAACAACTTCGTCTTCTCCGTCTTGAACAACTTCTCCTCCTCCTCCTTGAGCAGCTTCTACGTCTTGATCTTCTTCGCCGACAAGCAGCACTGACAGTGTTCAAGGGACCCTCTTCTTTGAAAAATTTGATGAGTTTCACTCGGTCTGCATCAGTTAACTTTATCAACATATCTTCGTCGTTTTTCGTGGTAAAAACTTGCGGAAAATTTACTTGGACGTCTAACGAGGGCTTCTCTTCCTTGCTGTGTGTACCTTCTCCTTTTCCCCGTGACATATACTTGGCGTTTTTCATGGTAAAAATTTGCGCTAATTTTACTTTGGCATTTACCGAAGTCTCCTCTTCATTGCTGTGTGTACTTTTTCCTTTTCCGCGAGGGAAGTTTACGCCATATTTTGGTTCTCCCATTTCGTTATTTGAATATTATAATACTTTAATTTAGAAGTCTTGTTTCCTGTCGAACAGAAAATTTTGATATTGATTTCTGGTTGTTATGGAGGTTGATCGTCATTTAACATGCACATAAATTAAACAAAAGCGAGGGAAAACAAATTGGGTGGAAACTTATGAAAAATAAATTATGATGTGTTGCTTCCGGGTGTTCTTTACTTTAGTTCAAGATGTTCTTACGGAAATATATCCCTCTATCTACTTACGTTGATGAGATACATGTTTGTAGAAATAGTTCTTAAACGTGATTTTCTTGTAAGAGCTCTGAAATTAGAGAATAAATTTGGCTTTAAGCAATGCATAAATTTTTTGAAAACTGATCGCTGAGTGACTTCTGAGACATTCTGCGATCCTTGTAATGACAAGACATTAAGACTTACATATTGATGTTTGAAGGAAATAAAAATTATAAGTAACGGAAGATAAAACAATTAGAGAATAAAATTATTCGCTAATTTCTACAAGTTAATTTGGTTTAAGAAAAGTTTTAGTGAAATAAACTAGAGGCAGAATAAAACTTTTTGGACAAGAGCAACACACCCTTGAAACTTAGCAGATAATATTTTAAGTAACATGTGTTTAATCAAGTACCAGTTGGAAAATAGACCTCTCTGTGCTTGGAAGATGATAATATTCAGGTTATATTTTCAAGTCTGGCGGACGTAAATTGTACTACGTTGGCACTATAGATCGCGCTGCGTGTTATTGGACGAATACAGCAAAAACTCAGAAATAAAGTGTTAAATACTGCGTAATTTGAAAGCAGCTGTGCTTTGGATTTTTTGAAATGAAGGGCAAATGAAATGAAAATGGGCTGAAGCTAAAACACGAGGGACAACGATAAACAAGGTTATATGGTTACAGTCAATTGCCTTGTTTTGGTGTAACCACCAGACAAAGAATTATTGCATAGTACCAATGTGCATGAACTTTTGGACATTATATATGTATTCTTTAGGTACAGTACGTAATATTAAGTACAATTTCTTATGTCCATAGGAAATTAGGAAAAATAATGCAGCAACCGATATAAGCAGTAAATAGAGCAGTACAAAACATAAAGTTCTAGTACACTTTTGGTTATACGTTGGGGTGTTTTATTGGCTTTTCATTGGCTTTATACAAAACGATATTCGTGTAAAACCCAGGTGAATTGGGAGTATTTGTTCCTGAGGAAGCAGTGAAATCCTATTACCCAAGGCGTATCATAATGGTATTGCAATGACTATAATCTTCACTAAAGTTAAAGGGATATGCAGGCGGGCCGTATTACAGACTCCAGCGAATCCCAAGCTTGCTCCTCATATCTCCCGCGCCTGAACTGAGAACATTGTATCAGCTTATTACTCTCGGATAAATGTTTGAAAAATGACAGATGCCAATCTGATAATAAGAAAGAATTTTACTTTCTGATCATGACCGCACAAAAACCTTGTCTCTGTGATACTCAGAACACGAACGATGCACGTTTTAGCTTCACATGTTATGGTAAAATGTTACTGATAAATATTTGAAATTTACAGATACCAATCTTACAACAAGAAAGAATTTTATTTTCTAATCATGGCTATACAACATTTCTGTCTCTATGATACCTAGAACACGAGCGATGCACGTTTTATTTTCACATGTTATGGTTACACGTTATTGATAAATATCTGAAAATTACAGATACCAATATTATAACAAGAAAGAATTTTACTTTCTGATCATGGACGTACTAAAATCTTGTCTCTATGATACTTAAAGCATGAGCGATGCACGTTTTATCTTCTCATGTTATGGTTAAATGTTACTGATAAATATTTGAAAATTACAGATACCAATATTATAGCAAGAAAAAATTTATTTTCTGGTCATGGCTATACAAAATTTCTGTCTCAATGATACTTAGAAAAGAGCGATGCACGTTTTAGCTTCACATGTTATGGTTAAATGTTACTGATAAATATTTGAAAATTACAGATACCAATATTTTAGCAAGAAAGAGTTTTACTTTCTGATCATGAACTTACAAAAATCTTTCCTCTGCGTTACTTCTACTGCGAGCGATGCATGTTTTATCTTCACATGGTTATGTTTACCATTAAATGGTACATAAACATAAAGATATCGAGATTTAACTGTGTTGGAACACCACAGTGAAGCGAAATAATTATTCATTTATAGATGAGTCGTATTTATTACACATCGGCTTCACTTACGTACCTATTTTGAGGACATGATTCTCAAACCAGCTTTGTATCGTCGGCTCTTAGGCCACTGAATATATGGCAATGACTGAAATATGTATACATCAAAATTATTTTGTTTTCGATGGAAAGTATTATAAACAAATTTCAGGACTAGCTATGGGAAGGCCGCCATCAGTACTTTTGGTCAATTTATACATGAGCTTTTTCGAAACGCATATCACTATAGCCTTCCCTCTTATTTTTAAAACATGGTACAGATTCGTAGACGACATCTTTGCAATAGTACCTTACAAACAAATAGATGATGCTTTGAAACTACTCAACCTTCAAGAACCCAGCATACACTTCACAGTAGAAACACTTGAGGACTGTAATCTACTTTTATTGGACCTTAAAATAACAAAAAGTAATGAAAAACTAGAATTTGATATTCATAGAAAAGCAACACACACAGATAATTACATCAAAGCAAATAATTTCAACCGAATTCCACAGAAAATGCCACCATCAAGTCTCACACACAGATTAGTAAATCAACCCCTCAGTCAGCAAGAATATCAAGAAGAATTCCATCAAATCTTAAAAACTGCAATTAAAAATGGATATGGATAAAACCTTGTAGACAAAAAACTAAAATTATTCAAACTTCAAAGGAGATAAAAACAGATCACAGCTCTCACAACAATAAAACAAGAAATTAGATTTGCTAAATTTACTTACCACTCCTGGACCACAAAAGTACCAAAAAATATTCAAGAAATACAATATAAAATTGGCACCAAAAGCAATTGCAACATTAAAAACATACTTAACAGTATTAATACTGATAAGATAAAACCAGAAGAAAAGTCAGGCACTTACAAGATTAAGTGTAAGGACTGTGAAAAATTTACATAGGGAGGACAAAAAGAAACATCGGCACTCGAAAGAAAGAAACAACACTTCAGGCACTTAAGATACAAAAATATTGATAAGTCCGCAATAGCAGCTCATTTCTGGTCTGAAAATCATGATATTGAAGATAACACTGAATTACTAAAATACATAGAAAAACATAGTGAACTGGTCATATGGGAGAGAATATACATAGAGAAAAAACAACAAATAATGAACTTTGAATTCCCGCCAGAAGAGAATCCCACATTTAAGTTAATCACTAAAACAACAGATGGCAGCAGATACCCCGGAATTTCCCACACCACTGGATCAAGCTTTAGTCGCATAAGAGTCGACGATGCAAACGATGGTTTGCGAAACATGTCCTCAAAATAGGTACGTAAGTGAAGCCGATGTGTAATAAATACGACTCATCTATAAATTAACAACAAAAACAAAGATGTTATGAATAATCTATGTAATATTACTTACAGTAATGGGGCATGATGCAATGCAGCTAAAATTGACTGAAATATTTTTTATTAGTGAACCTCAAAAAGTATTTTTGGTAAAACATCTATATTGAATTTTGGGTGAAATGTAACACCCTCTGTATCTCTATGTACGTGTTAGAGAAAGTACAAATTTGACGATTAATTTAGTCTATAGTATTGTTCTTATATCTAGAGTAAAATACTGTAATGTTTAAAAAGACATCTCAGTTAAAAGAAGTAGAGAGTAAAGGTTGAAAATAAAGCAAGTTTTGAATACTATTTAATTCAAAATGGAGTTTAAGTGGATGATGTAAGCTGTAAATGTTTTATCCAACTACTGTGTGTATATGCAATATTTGGACCAATATATTTTAAAGAATGCAATGCGATCAGAAACATAGTAGGGGAAGTATTTTTGGGTTGTAAGGTTGCTTATGGTTTTCTTTGGATCCTAACGGATAAGGATGCAAAGCTTCAACTAGATACGCCAGAGAAGTTGATTTGTATTTTAGATGTTGAATATAAGTCAGTTTCTGGAATCTAATATACATGACTTCGTCAAAATCACATAAAAGTATTACTTGATCAAATTTTAGTAAAAGATGAGATAAATATAAATTATATACAACCCCCCTTAAGATAAAAATTTTAAAACTTTTTATGCCTTCACAACGCCGTTATGCTTTGTCTTTAAAATCTGCCAAATATGCAATAAAGTGCAGAAATAGTTTCTGTTATGCGTTTTCAACAAAATAGCATTGAAATTTGGTGACATGGATATGTGAAGTGTTTAACGCCCGCTTTCACTACATACGGCACCGCAGGCGATGACACTGATGAAACATGAGATGATAATGGAGCACCGGTGGAATGAGATGGCTGGGTAAACCGGAGATCCCGGAGAAAACCCGCCCCAGCGCCGTGTTGTCCACCACGAATCTCACTTTGCAGTTGCCTGCGATCGATCCCGCGCCGCCTTGGTGCGGCCTTGACATGAATATGAAGAGGAAAACCCTTGTTCTCAATTTTCAAAACTTTGAAGTATTTTGATAGCCTGTGAGCATCTGAAAAAATAGGGAGTTTCATGGTGAGGGAATTTGGTTTAGAGACTCTTGAGAAACTGTGGCTCCATACACAGAAACAGATGGTTCCTTTTTTTTTGTATTAGAGAATCATCTTTGTGTCTGCTTGTCTTTCTTTGCGTTATGAATTGTCAACATTGTGAGCCATATAAGAACATGGGCACTGCCATTTCTTGTAAAATTTTAGTTTTGTTTATTTGCGGCAGTCATGATACATCTATTTATGGTAACACAAGTGTTTTTAAATTTATTTATGTTATTTTTTATATATTCATATCTAAAATATGAAACATTCCAGCCTAGATAGTTAAAATTGTTAAATGCTTGTGTGCTAAACCAATTCATTTACACAGTGGCTGTTCTGCTGCCAACTGATGCACCAGAAGACGGAAGATAAACTAGGGGACGAGAATAGTGTTGCCAGAATTACCTTGATGCAGGCCCAGAGACTATACAACCGGCTTTGGTAATGAATTTGTATAATTGGGGACAAATTGTTAAGCAGAATTTTGTGTATTATTACAGTGAAAATTTGTTCTCAGATAATAAAAATTTACTACTAGTTATTATTAATACTGCCGGCCGTCATAGCCGTGGTCACTAGTGTGTATATCTCTAGCGGCCGCCACATAGAGTGTCACGGGTTCGGATGTTTGATCTTAGTGTATCTGTGGAAAATTGCAGAAAACAGTAAAACAAATGGAAAAAATAAGGAAAAAGAAAAAGATAATATTAATGCTGTAATTAGCACTAACCGAACCTATCCCATGCCAAATAAAAATAATTTCAAAATATTGCAGTTATCGTCATCGTCATCGTCATTGTCGTCGTCATCGTCATCGTCGTCATGGTCATCGTCATCGTCATCGTCATCGTCGTCGTCATCGTCGTCGTCATTATCATCGTCATCTTCATCATCATCACTATTATTTTCACTATTATTAGAAATACTATTGGTACTAGTATTACTATTGGTATTAGTATTACTATTCTTACTATTAGTATTACTATTCTTACTATTAGTATTACTATTCTTAGTATTATTACTATTATTATCATTATTTTTTCTTTTTAATTTTTAAGATCAAGCTGTATTCAGGAGAGTCTTGCATTCACATCAAAGCCCTTGAGTTTTAACTTTAGAAAACATTGTTTCAAATAAGCTCTATCATAATCAGTGTGATCATTTACCCACTCTAATCTGGCCAGTTTCCATTACACTTTACTATGTCGCTAGTTTGGTTACGCAATGTTAGTAGCTTCAGCAAATACATGTTTTCGCTATTGACAATGCTACAGCAAACTAGGACGTGCCCGCCATTCTCCTAGCAAACCACTGCCACTAATTTGCAGTTTTACCATAATACTCAGAACAAGGAACACAAACGAATTCTGCAATTACTCATCTGGCACAGAGTACCAACATTTAGAAATAAAAAGTGAGATCCTGTTTTAAAGCATTGGCAACATGAAGGCAGTCGCTGTGTGAGTAGTAATCTTAGTGAGAACTGAAATATAAAAAAAAAATCACACTTCCAGAAACATATGTTGCCCACCACACACTCATTGTGAAAGCTGGTGCTACTGTTATGCTCATCGAAAACATAAACTTGGGACCAGAAAGATAATTTCACATGGTCATGTGTGCTTAATGTAAACTTTTGTGACATTGCAAGTTACAATGAGAACTGGAAAGGGAAATATTGCTTGTATTGATGTTCAGCGTCATCAACTTTTCATGGTTTAAGCCATCAAGGCTCGTTCCAGACTCAAATTTTAAATTAAAAGTGTTCTATCCAACTTTTTCTTGGTCTACCAATATTTCTTGTACCTAATGGTTTGTAATCTAAAACTAATTTTGGAATGGAGCTATCATTCATTCTGTTGACATGTCCCTTCCAGTATTTCTATATTCTTTTATTCTTTCTGTTAGCTTAAAAGTATTCAATTCATTTCAAATGTCCTCACTTATTTGCTTATCTAAAAGATTATACCATGCTACATTTCTTAAAAATTTCATTTCCACTGTTTCAGTCTTTTATTCTTTTTCACTTTTTTTTGTTTAAGTCCAATTCACTACCATATGATAGTACAGGAACTGCTATTTCTTTATAAAACTTTAATTTGGTCTCTCTTCTCATACTTTTTAAGCTTCTCTTTATGGTTCTACATATACCATTAAATCTGTTATTTTATTTAAAATGTCAGTATTTTTAAAACCAGAGACTTTGCAACCAAGATAATTAAATCAGTTGACTTTGTCAGCGGGTTTTACTGCTAATAATTTTTGGCTCTTATGAGAATGGATCCCTTGGAGCCTAAAACTTTTGTTCTGTTTATAGATATTCTTTAACTATATTGACAGGGTTATTTAATATATGTAATGCTGTTTGTAGACCACTTTTTGAGCCAGATATGAGAACTTGATCGTCTGCAAATAATAAAGTACCTAAATATTTATTCCTAATTATAAAATGCAAATCTAATTTTGTCTGCCTATCAGATACGGCATCGGCAATATAAATATTATAAAGTTACGATGAAAGTGGACACCCTTGTCTTACTCCTTTGTTTACTGTTGCTATTAAATCTCTCTTCATTCTGGTTTCTATCATGATCTTATTTTCGACACATAAACTTCTTATCGCTGTATTGAAATGTTGGGGTACACCTTTCTGTTTCATAATACTCCATAATTTATATGGTTGGTTGCTTGCTAATGCTCATGGAGTTGGAAAATTTCCATTTCTCTTCTGGCATCTCAATACCGTGTGATTAGTTGTGCTGTCAGTTCTCCATCTGTTTTTGTCAGGGCTCTACACCAGAGCAGATGATCTCGATCCATCAATGAGTTCAGGTCCCTACACAGTGTGCAGGTCGGGGATTCAAAAATATTAATCCTGTATGGATGAGCAGCCAAACAGTCGTGGCCAGTAATCAGTCAGAAGATGGCAGCAGTGCTGCTTCTTGGGTGGACTGGGATGGGATATTTACTTCCTTGTAGAATTTTCCATTGCTTTTTGGTACTCTTTTCTTTGCATTCTTCTTGCCAGAGTAAGTTGATTCTATTGTTTATATGTAGCTTTGATGTGTGGAATGAGGATTTTTGTTGGCAGCTTTGTTCTATTTGTGTTCCTTTTTTTGGCAAGGAATCGGCTATTTCATTGGCTATAATTCCAGTGTGGGATGGAATCCACTGGAAGTGTACTTCTTTTTTTAGACATTGTAATATCCGTAATGAACTGTACACTTCAAGTATTCTATTGGTGTTAGGGTACAGCGAGAATAGGCCTTTACTGATTTAGAATCGCTTAAAATCACTGTTTTAGAGAAAGAGTTCACATGGTTGAAGAGTTGTTTCAGCGAGGTTTTGATTGTTTCTAATTCTGCATCATAGTGGGTTGCTAGTGTGCCCAAACAGATGTAAAAATTGAATATTTTACTATGTATTCCTGCTCCAGCATTACTTTCTTTGTCAAATAGGGAGCCGTCTGTGTATATGTGTAGTCATGAGCCTGGTGGATAATAAGTTTCAATTGCTTCTAGAGTTAGCATTTTAAGTGTTTCCGCACTTACATCCCTTTTTGACTCTATATTTTGCAGAAGGTTTACTCTGCTATTTATTTTAGGTTGTGATAGAGGGCAGATTGGAAGTTGGAGATGTTCAATTTTGTTTGTGTCTTCAAGGTTGTATTTTCTCTGTAGGTTATAGGCTTTCTGCATAAATCTTTTTGTGTTCTTAAAGTCCTTTCTCTGCTTTTGTAGTTCTACCAGTGGGTATTAAAGGGGAGCCTTTGTAGTTTCTCATTTAGGAGGAGATTCTGTTTTTCCATTTCATGTTTAATTGGCAAGTTATTTGTAGCAATTTGCAATGCAGTTATTGGTGTCGATTTGACTGCTCCCATTATTAGTCTGAGTGCTTGGTTCTGTAATATTTCAAGTTGTGCTAGTTTCTTTGACTTGCTGTAAGTATCACCTCGCTTCCACAGAGGAGTGCTGGTTTGATGTAACTTTTATAGGTGGTGTTGAGTGTATTGACGGAGGACCCCAATTTCCTGCCAACTTCTTTTGAGTGTTGTTAATCTCTGAGTAGTCTTATCTATGGTTTCATTAATGTGGGGTTTCCAAGATAATTTAGAATCGAGTGTTATGTCCAGATATATATATAATTTTCTGTTTCTGTTAATTGCTCACCATTTAGTGTTATTTGGTAAGCGGTTTTGTGTGGCAGAGCGTGAACACTTGGTATTTTGTTTTGGATAAGTTCAGTCATTTCGTTAGCTAATTAAATCAATTTACCTTGTCAAACACCTTCTCAAAATCTATAAAATTTGTGTAAGTCTACATATTGAACTTCCTATGTTTTTCAATTATCTGATTTATAGTAAATATATATTTTGTAACAAGATCTTCCATTTCTGAATACATTTTGCACTTCCATAATTATATTTTCCATTATTATATTTAAACGACAGTTCAGAATAAATGCATAAATTTTATAGCCTGTATTTAAAATGCTTATGCCTCTATAATTTTTACATTCATGACTATCACCTTTCTTATAAATTGGATATAATTTGCTATTCTCCATTTTTCTGGAATATGACCGAACTTCCAACATATTAAGTCTAATAGTCTGTATTTCAGTGGAGTGGAGGCGTAATTAATTAATTAATTATTATTAATGTTATCCACTCCAACAGTTTTCTTATTTTAGAGGTAATTAATTGTATTCATGTCAAAAATAAAATTAATTCTACTGAGAACATGGCTTTCTCTGACGAGCTGTAGTTCCCACCACAGATAGCATCTGCTGTGACTATAAACATACACATGGCTAAACATTCCAGAAACTTATCATCTCTCTTCCTAAGCCAGAGTTTACTCACAGACAACTGCATGTAGCATACAATCCCGTAAGGAGTCCAGAAGATATCTATACAAAAACATTGTGTACTTTAATAAGACTTCGTGTTGTGGAGTTTATGTAATTACAACTGGTCCAGATTGTTTTATGATTGAACCTCATAAAACAATTTGCTCCTGTAAATTACAATCAGATATTGTACAACAGACCTGGGGAAGTGTACTCACCAAGTGTCAGCTTCATACGTGGCGAAGGGTGATGTATTTTTAGTGGACATAAAAATCATTAGCATCGCATAAAGGTGGGTTGCCGAGTGGTAGATTTTGGTCACATAAAATAAACTCAAGCCTAATAAAGAGGCCTCTGAGCAAAATTAAATATATTTCACACCCAATAAGGAACTTTACGCTCAGAACCACTGTTCTTAAACTGCGTCCCATAAGTAAAAACTCAATTTCAATTTATTTCCTTCATTACTATTAAAGTGGAAAAGCTAAGAGAAAACCGGTTCACTGCAGTTAAGGGGGCGAGGAAGAACTTTGTTCACTACTTTGGAGCAATGTTTCCCAGGTCTGTTTTACAATGTGTGGAACTGATCTGGTAATGACATTGTGAAAATAATGTACATACTTGGTTGATGTGTATTGAACCGTTTTTAATTCTTGTAGTTTTTCTGTTTTACATGATGACAGGTACAGTGTGTATAATTTCGAATTGGAACTATGTACTATTTTAATGATTGCAATTAATTCAGTTCCTGACTAGTGATATGGGTTTTGGTTTCGAACGTGAGAGTTTCGTTACACTATCAATCCTCGCCTTCGGTAGTTATATTACGACGCCGTCTTCTTGAACAACTCCTACTCCTTCTTCTCCGTCTTGAACAACTTCTTCTTCTCCTCCTTCTCGAACAACTTCTTCTCCTCCTTCTTGAGCAGCTCCTTCTCCTCCGTCTTGAACAACTTCGTCTTCTCCGTCTTGAACAACTCCGTCTTCTCCGTCTTGAACAACTTCTCCTCCTCCTCCTTGAGCAGCTTCTGCGTCTTGATCTTCTTCGCCGACAAGCAGCACTGACAGTGTTCAAGGGACCCTCTTCTTTCAAAAATTTGATGAGTTTCACTCGGTCTGCATTAGTTAACTTTATCAACATATCTTCGTCGTTTTTCGTGGTAAAAACTTGCGGAAAATTTACTTGGACGTCTAACGAGGGCTTCTCTTCCTTGCTGTGTGTACCTTCTCCTTTTCCCCGTGACCTATACTTGGCGTTTTTCATGGTAAAAATTTGCGCTAATTTTACTTTGGCATTTACCGAAGTCGCCTCTTCATTGCTGTGTGTACTTTTTCCTTTTTCCGCGAGGGAATTTTACGCCATATTTTGGTTCTCCCATTTCGTTAATTGAATTTTATAATACTTTAATTTAGAAGTCTTGTTTCCTGTCGAACAGAAAATTTTGATATTGATTTCTGGTTGTTATGGAGGTTGATCGTCATTTAACATGCACATAAATTAAACAAAAGCGAGGGAAAACAAATTGGGTGGAAACTTATGAAAAATAAATTATGATGTGTTGCTTCCGGGTGTTCTTTACTTTAGTTCAAGATGTTCTTACGGAAATATATCCCTCTATCTACTTACGTTGATGAGATACATGTTTGTAGAAATAGTTCTTATACGTAATTTTCTTGTAAGTGCTCGGAAATTAGAGAATAAAATTGGCTTTAAGCAATGCATAAATTTTTTGAAAACTGATCGCCGAGTGACTTCTGTGACATTCTGCGATCCTTGTAATGCCAAGACATTAAGATTTACATATTGATGTTTGAAGGAAATAAAAAATATAAGTAACGGAACATAAAACAAATAGAAAATAAAATTATTCGCTAGTTTCTACAATTTAATTTTGTTTAAGAAACGTTTTAGTGAAATAAACTAGAGGCAGAATAAAACTTTTTGGACAAGAGCAACACACCCTTGAAACTTAGCAGATAATATTTTAAGTAACATGTGTTTAATCAAGTACCAGTTGCAAAATAGACCTCTCTGTGCTTGGAAGATGATAATTTTTAGGTTATATTTTCAAGTCTGGCGGACGTAAATTGTACTACGTTGGCACTATAGATCACGCTGCGTGTTATTGGACGAATATAGCAAAAACTCAGAAATGAAGTGTTAAATACTGCGTAATTTGAAAGCAACTGTGTGTTGGATTTGTTGAAATGAATGGCAAATGAAATGAAAATGGGCTGAAGCGAAAACACGAGGGACAACGATAAACAAGGTTATATGGTTACAGTCAATTGCCTTGTTTTGGTGTAACAACCAGACAAAGAATTATTGCATAGTACCAATGTGCATGAACATTTGGACATTATATATTTACTCTTTAGGTACAGTACGTAATATTAACTACAATTTTTATGTCCATAAGAAATTAGGAAACATATTGCAGCACCCGATATAAGCAGATAATAGAGCAGTACAATACATAAAGTTCTAGTACACTTTGGGCCCTACGTTGGGGTGTTTTATTGGCATTTCATTGGTTTTATTCCAAACGATATTCATGTAAAACCCAGGTGAATTGGGAGCATTCGTTCCTGAGGAAGCAGTGAACTCCTATTACCCAAGGCGTATCATAATGGTATCGTAATGACTATAATCTTCACAAAAGTTAAAGGGATATGTAGATGGGCCGTATTACAGACTCCAGCGAATCCTAAGCTTGCTGCTCCTATCTCCCGCGCCTCAACTGAGATTATTGTATTAATTAATTACGCTCGGATAAATGTTTGAGAAATGACAGCTACCAATCTGATAATAAGAAAAAATTTTACTTTCTGATTATAACCGTACACAAAATCTTGTCTCTATGATACTCAGAACACTAACGATGCACGTTTTAGCTTAACATGTTATGGTTAAATGTTACTGATAAATATTTGAAATTTACAGATACCAATCTTACAACAAGAAGGAATTTGACTCCCTGATCATAAAAGTACAGAAGTCCGGTCTCTACGATACTTAGAACACGAACGATGCACGTTTTAGCTTCACATGTTATTGTTAAATATTACTGATAACTATTAAAATTTACAGATACCAATATTACAACAAGTAAGACTTTTACTTCCTGATCATGGACGTACAAAAATCTTGTCTCTGTGATACTTAAAGCATGAGCGATGCACGTTTTATCTTCTCATGTTATGGTTTAATGTTACTGATAAACATTCGAAAATTACAGATACCAATATTATAGCAAGAAAGAGTTTTACTTTCTGATCATGAATTTACAAAAATCTTTTTTCTGCGTTACTTCTACTGCGAGCGATGCATGTTTTATCTTCACATGGTTATGTTTACCATTACATGGTACATAAACATAAAGATATCGAGATTTAACTGTATTGGAACACCACAGTGAAGCGAAATAATTATTAATTTATAGATGAGTCGTATTTATTACACATCGGCTTCACTTACGTACCTATTTTGAAGACATGACTCTCAAACCATCGTTTGCATCGTCGGCTCTTATGCGACTGAATATTTGGCAACGACTGAAATATGTATACATCAAAATTATTTTGTTTTCGATGGAAAGTATTATAAACAAACTTCAGGACTAGCTATGGGAAGCCCGCCATCAGCACTTTTGGTCAATTTATACATGAGCTTTTTCGAAACGCATATTACTATAGCCTTCACTAGTATTTTTAAAACATGGTATGGATACGTGGACGACATCTTTGCAATAGTACCTTACAAACAAATAGATGATGCTTTGAAACTACTCAACCTTCAAGAACCCAGCATACACTTCACAGTAGAAACACTTGAGGACTGTACTCTACCTTTATTGGACCTTAAAATAACAAAAAGCAATGAAAAACTAGAATTTGATATTCATAGAAAAGCAACACACACACACACACACACACACACACACACACACACAAACACACACACACTCACACACTCACACACTCACACACTCACACTCTCATACTCTCACACTTTCACACTCTCACACTCTCACACTCTCACACACTCACACACTCTCAGACTCTCAGACTCTCAAACTCTCACACTCTCACACTCTCACACTCTCACACACTCACAAACTCACACTCTCACACTCTCACACTCTCACACCCTCACACTCTCACACACTCACACACTCACACACTCACACTCTCACACACTCACACACTCACACATTCACACACTCACACACTCACACACTCACACTCTCACACTCTCACACACTCACACACTCACACACTCACACACTCACACACTCACACACTCACACACTCACACACTCAGACACTCAGACACTCACATACTCACACACTCACACACTTTCACACTCACTCAATCACTCTCACACACTCACTCACACTCACTCACACTCACTCACTCACTCACTCACACACTCACACACTCACTCACACACTCACTCACACACGCACGCACACGCACGCACACTCACGCATACTCACGCACACTCACGCACACTCACACACCCACACACACTCACACACACTCCCACACATACTCCCACACACACTAACACACTCACACACACTCACACACTCTCACACACTCTCACACTCTCACACACTCTCACACACTCTCACACACACTCTCACACACTCACACATACACTCTCACACACTCACACACACAGTCACACACTCTCACACACACACACTCACACACACCCACACACTCTCACACACTCTGACACACTCTCACACTCTCACACAAACACCCTCACACACTCCCAGACACAGACTCTCACACAGTCTCACACTCACACTCTCACACACACTCACACACACTCTCACACACACTCACACATTCTCACACACTCTCTCCCACACACTCTCGCCCACACACTCTCACACACATTCTCTCACACACACTCTCTCACACACACTCTCTCACACACACCCTCACACACACTCTCACTCACACACTCTCACTCACACACTCACACGTTCACACACTCACACATTCTCACACTCACACACTCACACACACTCACACACACTCTCTCCGACACACTCTCTCACCCACACTCTCTCACACACACTCTCTCACAGACACCCTCTCACAGACACTCTCTCTCACACACTCTCTCATACACACTCTCTCACACACACTCTCTCTCACACACTCTCTCACACACACACTCTTTCTCACACACACACTCTCTCTCACATACTCTCTCTCACACTCTCTCTCACACACTCTCACACACTCTCTCGCACACGCTCTCTCTCTCACACACACACTCTCACACACCCTCACTCTCACACACTCACTCTCACACACTCTCTCACACAGTCTCCCACACACACTCTCTCACACAGTCTCGCACACACACTCTCTCTAACACACACTCTCTCTCAGACACACTCTCTCTCACACTCTCACACACTCTCACACACTCTCACACACACTCTCTCACACTCTCACACACAAACTCTCACACACTCTCACACACCATTAAACACACCCTCACACACACTATTACACACACACTCACACACTGACACACTCTCACACTCACACTCTCACACACTCTCACACACACTATCACACACTCTCACACACTCACACACATTCACACACACTCACACACACTCACACACATTCACACACACTCACACACACTCACACTCACACACACTCACACACTCTCACACACTCTCACACACACTCACACACTCTCCCACAATTTCACGCACTCTCACACACTCTCACACACTCTCAGACACTCTCTCACACACTCACTCTTACACACTCTCACTCTCACACACTCATACTCACTCAGTCTCACACACTCACTCTCACACACATTCTCTTACACACATTCTCACACGGTCTCTCACTCACTCTCTCACACAGTCTTTCACACAAACTCTCTCACACAAACTCTCTCTCAAATACTCTCTCACACACACTCTCTCTCACACACACTCTCTCTCACACTCTCACACACTCTCACACATTCTCACACATTCTCACACACTCTCTCACAATCTCACACACTCTCACACACTCTCACATACTCTCACACACTCTCACACACTCTAACACTATCACACAGTCTCACACTCTCCACACTCTCACACACTCTCACACACACTCACTCACACACTCACTCACACGCTCACACCCTCACACTCTCACGCACTCACACACTCACACAATCACACACTCACACACTCACACACTCACACTCACACACTCACACACTCACACACTCACACTCCCACACTCTCACACTCTCACACACTCACACACTCACAGACTCACACACTCTCAGACTCTCAAACTCTCACACTCTCACACTCTCACACACCCACACACTCACACTCTCCCACCTTCACACTCTCACACCCTCACACTCTTACACACTCACACACTCACACACTCACACTCTCACACACTCACACACTCACACACTCACACTCACACACTCACACACCCACACACTCACACACTCACACACTCACACACTCACACTCTCACACTCTCACACTCTCACACACTCACACACTCACACACTCACACACACAGACACTCAGACACTCAGACAGTCAGACACTCAGACACCCAGACACTCACATACTCACACACTCACACACTCAGACACTCACTCAATCACACTCACACACTCACTCATACTCACTCACACTCACTCACTCACACACTCACCCACACACTCACTCACACACTCAGTCACACACTCACTCGCACACTCACGCACACTCACGCATACTCACGCACACTCACGCACACTCACACACACCCACACACACTCACACACACTCCCACACACACTCCCACAAACACTAACACACTCACACACACTCACACACTCTCACACACTCTCACACACTTTCACACACTCACACACACACACTCACACACACTCACACACTCACACACACACTCACACACTCTCACACACTCACACACACACTCACACACATTCACACACACCCACACACACTCTCACACACTCTGACACACTCTCACACACTCTCACACAAACACTCTCACACACTCCCACACACAGACTCTCACACAGAATCACACTCACACTCTCACACACACTCACACAAACTCTCACACACACTCACACACACTCTCACACACTCTCACACACTCTCACACACACTCACACACTCTCCCACACTTTCACGCACTCTCACACACTCTCACACACTCACACACTCTCCCACACTTTCACGCACTCTCACACACTCTCACACACTCTCAGACACTCTCTCACACACAGTCACTCTTACACACTCTCACTCTCACACACTCATACTCACTCAGTCTCACACACTCACTCTCACACACATTCTCTTACACACACTCTCACACGGTCTCTCACTCACTCTCTCACACAGTCTTTCACACAAACTCTCTCACACAAACTCTCTCTCAAATACTCTCTCACACACACTCTCTCTCACACACACTCTCTCTCACACACACTCTCACACACTCTCACACATTCTCACACACTCTCACACACTCTCTCACAATCTCACACTCACACACTCTCACATACTCTCACACACTCTCACACACTCTCTCACAATCTCACACACTCTCACACACTCTCACACACTCTAACATTATCACACACTCTCTCACACTCTCACACACTCTCACACACTCTCACACACACTCACTCACACACTC